>JASSUY010030915.1:0-100331 GCA_032466535.1 Forpus xanthops | reverse complement strand
AAGAGTCCCTCCCCAGCATCCCTATAGGCCCCCTTCAGATACTGGAAGGCTGCTATGAGGTCTCCACACAACCTTCTCTTCTCCAGGCTGAACAGCCCCAACTCTATCATCCTATCTTCATAGGCGATGCCTCTGTACAAATGGCTGTAGCATGGGGAACAGACAAGAGGAATTAGAGATGTGTGCATGTCTACAGGGGTATGATACCATAGGCATCACAGAAACATGGTGGGATAGCTCCTATGACGGGAGTGTTGGAATGGAAGGTCAAAGGCTCTTTAGAAAAGACAGGCCTGGCAGGCAGGGAGGGGGAGTTGCTATTTATGTTAAGGGTAGTCTAGGGACAGCTAGCAGTCAACAGAGAGTTTCTGAGTCAGGGTTAAAGGGAGAACAGCAATGGGAGACATTATTGTGGGAATCTGTTACAGACTACCTGACCAAGAGGACTCGGTGGATGAAGAGCTCTACAGACAGATAGGAATAGCCTCCCGCTCACAGGCCGTTGTTCTCATGGGGGACTTAAACCACCCTGATATCTGTTGGAGAGATGGTATGGCCCAGCACAAGCAATCCAGGAAGTTCTTTGACTGTGTGGAAGACAACTTCGTTCTGCAAGTAATAGAGGAGCTGTCAAGGAGGGGTTCCATGCTTGACCTCGTCCTCACCAACAGGGAAGGGCTGGTTGGAAATGTGACACTCCAGGGTAGCCTTGGTTGCAGCAATCATGAGATGGTTGAATTCGAGATCCTCAGGACAGTAAGAAGAGTGTGCAGCAAACGCACTGCCCTGGACTTCAAGAGAGCAGGCTTTGGCCTATTCAGGAACCTGCTCAGTAAGATTCCATGGGATATAGCCCTAGAGGGCAGGGGGTCCAACACTGTTGGTTGACATTCAAGGATCACCTGCTGCAAGCTAAGAAGCAATAGATCCCTACTAGAAGGAAGTGCTGCAGGAGGGCCAGGAGACCTCCTTGGATAAACTAGGAGCTACTGAGGAAAATTCGAAGGAAAAAAGAGGCTTATAAAAGGTAGAAGCAAGGACAGGCAGACTGGGAAGAATACAGGGATGTTGTCCGGGAAACTAGGGACCAGGTTAGGAAAGCTAAGGCCCGGTTAGAATTAAACTTGGCTAGGGATGTTAAGGATAACAGGAGGGGATTCTATTGGTATACTGCAAATAAGAGAGAGGCTAGGGACAATGTGGGCCTTCTTCAGAAGCTATCAGGAGAATTGGCTACCTTGGATTTGGAGAAAGCTGAGGTTCTTAATGACTTCTTTGCCTCAATTTTCACTGGAAAATGCTCTGACCATACCACCCAAGTCTTGGAAGGCAGATGCAGGGGCAGTGAGAATGAAGACCCTGGGCCTACTGTACAAGGGGATCTGGTTCAAGTCCATCTTAGGAACCTGAACGTATACAAGTCCATGGGACTTGATGAAATCCATCTGCGGGTACTGAAGGAGTTGGTGAAAGAAGTTTCTAAGCCACTGTCCATCATATTTGAAAAATCATGGCAGTCAGATGAAGTTCCTAATGACTGGAAAAAGGGAAATATAGCCCCCATTTTCAAGAAAGGAAAAATGGATGTGCTGGGGAACTACAGACCAGTCAGCCTCACCTCTGTGCCTGGCAAAATCTTGGAGCAGATACTCCTGGAAGGCATGTTAAGGCACATGAAAAACAAGGTGGTTGGTGACAGCCGGCATGGCTTCACTAGGGGGAAATCCTGCCTGACAAATCTGGTGACCTTCTAGGATGGGTCTATGGAATGGACAGGGGTAGAGCAGTTGATGTCACCTATCTGGACCTATGCAAAGCATTTGACGCTGTCTCACATGACATCCTTGTCTCTAAGTTGGAGAGACATCAATTTGATAGGTGGACCATTTGGTGGATAAAGAACTGGCTGGATGGCCACACTCAAAGAGTTGTGGTCAATGGCTCAATGTCCAGCTGGAGAACAGTAATGAGTGGTGTCCCTCAGGGTTTGGTTGTTGGGACCGATCTCGTTCGACGTCTTTGTCAGTGACATGGAGAGTAGGATTGAGTGCGTCCTCAGGAAGATTGCCAATGACACCAAGCTGTTTGGTTCAGTTGATATGTTGGAGGGAAGGAATGCCATCCAGAGGGACCTTGACAGATTTGTGAGGTGGGCTGATGCCAACCTGATGAAGTTTAACCATGACAAGTGCATGGTCCCACACCTGGGTTGGAGCAATCCCAGGCACAGCTACAGGCTGGGCAGAGATGAGATTCAGAGCAGCCCTGAGGAGAAGGACTTGGGGGTGTTGGCTGATGAGAAAATGAACATGAGTCAGCAGTGTGCTCTTGCAGCCCAGAAAGCCAACGTATCCTTGGCTGCATCAAGATGAGTGTGACCAGCAGAATGAGGGAGGTGATCCTGCCCCTCTACTCTGCTCTCATGAGGCCTCACCTGGAGTATTGTGTGCAGTTCTGGTGTCCACAACATCAAAAGGATATGGAACTGTTGGAACAAGTGCAGAGGAGTGCCACGAGGATGATCAGGGGACTGGAACACCTCCCCTATGAAGATAGGCTGAGAAAGCTGAGACTGTTGAGCGTGGAGAAGAGAAGGTCGTGTGGAGACCTCATAGCAGCCTTCCAGTATCTGAAGGGAGTGTACAGGGATGCTGGGGAGGGACTCTTCATGTGGGACTGTAGTGATAGGACAAGGGGTAATGGGTTCAAACGTAAACAGGGAAAGTTTAGATTGGATGTGAGGAAGAAATTCTTTACTGTAAGGGTGGTGAGGCGCTGGAATGGGTTGCCCAGGGAAGTTGCGAATGCTTCATTGCTGGCAGTGTTCAAGGCCGGGTTGGACATAGCCTTGGGTGCCATGGTTTAGTGGGAGGTGTCCCTGCCCATAGCAAGGGGGTTGGAAATAAATGATCTTAAGGTCCTTTACAACCCTAACTATTCTATGATTCTATGAAAGAGAGGGGAAAGAACAGTACTGCCTTGCAATATAAGAGCTATCACAAGAACAGTAACCATAAAGAGTGTATAATGCCTAATGTTCTCAAGAATAGTATTTTATACAGCCATATGATTTGGGAGCCATGAGATGGGGAACAGATTTTCTAAAGAGGCTAGCAGCAGACAAAAATTATGGCAAGATGCAACTAATTATGATTGTATGAGCAGCTAAAGTACTAAGAATTTAGTGATAATTAGTAGAAGATCTGGAGAGAGGACTAGTGGAAAAAAAGTTGGCATCTGTCACCTGCTGTATAGGCAATATTATATCATCACTTCATACCTCCCTCCAAAGAACGAATGGGAAAAAATTACCTCATAAGGCCTATATTATCCTCCCGAGAGGTTGTCATGCATCTTGGGTAAAGTGTCAAGTACACTGAAAGTGGGGGATTGCTAGGCATCTCCAAAGAGCCAAAAGGAAATTGAGAAAAAAGATAAACTGGCCCAAAAGCAGACAGAATTATAGTTTTGTGGCAGGTCACTCTAGGTCTCATTGACCTTGGCAGTAATGCAGGGGTAATTTCTTATATGAGCGAACTGTCCTTGAATATTTTCTCTAACATCTACAAACAAGCTTTTTTTCTACATCAAACATGTTTGTCATGTTTTCCTTTCCAAAAAAATGACAAATAAGGATTTTTTTCTTTTATATGCTGGGAAAATCCAGCTTTTATCTATCATTCTTTTACTTAGCCTTCCTTAAAAAAAATTATCTAGGCACTAACACAGTAAGTATGTGCTTCTATTTTCTCTCATGTGGAAAGAAGATACAGTTGTGGAGCAACAGACTGTTTGAATACTTTCTAAGAGGAATTTAGCTTTGTAAGTGAGAGACTTTCAGACTAGAGTGATATGGGAACACTGCACATATGGTACAAATAATCATAGAATCATAGAATAGTTAGCGTTGTAAAGGACCTTAAAAGCATCTAATTCCAACCCCTTTGCTACGGGCAGGGACACCTCCCACTAAACCATGACACCCAAGGCTATGTCCAACCCGGCCTTGAACAGTGCCAGCGATGGAGCATTCGCAACTTCCCTGGGCAACCCATTCCAGTGCCTCACCATCCTTACAGTAAAGAATTTCTTCCTCAGATCCAATCTAAACTTTCCCTGTTTACGTTTGAACCCATTACCCTTTGTTCTCCCACGATCATTGAAGGAGATAGTCACCCCTTCACACCCCTGCTTGCTTTCCATCTCAACTCCTATCTTTTTCAGAGTAGAGACCTTTTAGGTACTCTGAATTGCTGCTGAAAGCCTTTCTTTCATTTGCACAGGAAACTAATCTTCTAAATTAAGCACCTACATTAGTGTCTGAAAATAGCAATGCCTACTGATATTCAGCAAGGGAAGTGGCAGCGTAATTTCTTCTATTCCTTTGAAAATTTCCCTAAGAATAAATGTGTACATTCAGTAATGTGAGTGTCAGGAGAGTTGTGGGACCCTTCTGCTCCACCTACATTTTACTGCCTTAATTTGGGAATTTTGCAGATGATAACCGCTGGCTGTTGCAGTCTAAGTAGTATCCAGGTCTAAAAGACTATTTCCATAGTTATTTTTATCTCCAAACTTACAAGGACCGAAGTACCACACAAGGGTTGTGTATGTTTAGTGGCACCACTACACTATTTAAATGATGAAGTTCCCAGACATGGGAAATGCTAAAGTAAGCAACACATTTGTTGCCTTATCCTTCAAAGGCTGAGTCCTCTTCCAGCCCTCTGTCCATACACATAAATTGTGTCTGGGGCAGTCAACAGCAGGGGAGCAAAATGCTAGTAGGAAGCAGGTGGGATACACCTGAAGGCCTTGAGAGCACAGACATAATTGCAAGATTGCTGTCCGTTCTCAGGGAAAAGTCATGATGGCTGAGGAAGGTTCCTGCTAGCTGGAAAAAATTCATCTTTACAAGGGCAAGAGGATGATGACCTAGGGAACTACTGGTCAGCTTTACCTCAGTGTCTGGAAAAATCATGGAGTACATCATCCCCTTTCCTTTCCTCTCCTTTTTTCATCCTTCCCAAAATTTATCTTGAAAACTTCTCCAGAAGAATATTTGTACTCAGTTACGAATTTTTACTTCCCAATATTTAGCTCCCTTGATATTTTTTTCCTTTGAAATGCCAAAAGGGATTAAAGCATAAACTGGATTAACTACTCATCAAATGTAGTCTTGTTAAATGAATCTGTATTTTTGGGGACAGGGTGGCTCAGTGGATTGATAATGAAATACCCTTCTAGGTCACTTGTTCAGTGATGTTAGTCTGGTAGTGATTGAAAATACTTTGCTTACCATTTTGAAAGCTTCCTAGCAATGAAGCCAGCAAGGAACTAGTTGCAGTCACAGCCTGGGGGGCTCTTCATATCCTAATATATGCACCAAAATACCCAGTAACTGCCTCTCCCTTTTGCAGGGCTGATGGAGAGACAAAGTACTAAGAGGGGGGTAGAGCAAGTTCGGCCACAATAGACAAATTTTTAAAGCAATGTTTACGAATCGTACTTGAGGTACTTTGGGAAAGGTAATGTTAGGAAATCTGTTCTGTGAAGTTCATAATCCTGTCTTATTGGTCTAATATTTCCTTCAAATGAGGAGATGCTTCTCACAAAGGCTAAGAAGAATGAAATGTTTCTTGAATTGAAAAGAGAACAAGCTTTTTAAGTCATCTGATCGTCAAGAAAAACATTTGAAAACAAGACTATTAGGCTGAGTAATTTCCAGGGAAAGGTAGTGGACATGCCCTTACTTGAATCATGTAGAAGAAAGATGTACTCCTCCCATCACTGTTATCTAATTATGAGGATGAGTGAATAGGTATGGGCAACATTTTCAAACCTGGGTTCTGAAAGTTTGACACAATATCCAAAGGAAGATATGAAACAGGTGGGGTGGTTTTCACACAGACTGTCATTAAGAGTAGTGAAAGCTCAAGGTCTCAACCCTGCTTCTCAGAAAACAATTGAGATTAAAAAGTAAAATTAAAATGCTTAAAAGTATAGCCTAAAAAAAATCCCTATTCTTATTTCATTGTACTACACATTAAAGAAAACTCAATGAAACAACAAAAACCAAATTCAAATTATTATCAAAGCAAGACAAAACAGCTATTACATGGTTAACTGAAAATGTTCAGCCTATTATTGGAATTCCAGACTGGAGACATGGATTAAAGGACTGTTGGTAGAAAATAAAAGGTCAGCAGTTGAACAAATGACATTAAAAACATCATCAACCAGTAGTCCCATGGAAGGGAACAGAAGTATTTTTCTGCAGCTTCTCAAGGTGTGAACCAGAACGTAGAGCCACCCTTAATAGAAGTGGGTAGAAAGGTCAGGAAGGGAAAGCATTGATCCAGACTTGAACAATTTTGTTTTTCTGAAAGAAGGAGAGCTGAGTACCTTGATTTTCAAAGTAGGTCACAGAAATAAATACAAAAGGTCACAGCTAGGCCTTGCAAGGGTTCAGGTTTCCTGCCTTCCTGTTCCTATCAGCCTCAGGATAAGGACTCTGGTGGTTAGTTCATGGGCTAAAGCAGTCGTCCACTAGGGAAGACCATCTAATGGTTCCCCATCATACCAGGAAAAGGGAAGCAGCATACAAGCACATGGTCCAGTTCTCTGCTGCTTCACCCCAGCTTGCTTCTGCTGCCATTATGTTTAGATAGAGAAACAGTTGCACGATTATCCAAGCTTAATTCAGGATATCACAGTTGACTGAAGAATTTAGATGTCTCCCTTGCTTAGAAGCTGTTTTCATATTTGGGCCCCCTTTCCCTGTCATACATGATCAAAGAGCACATCATTGCTGAAATCAGAAGTGAATGGCAGTGGTGACTCTCAGGTGCTGCCATTCACACACTAAGCTCCTCTGCCTCAAAAGCCTGGCCAGGCAATGCTAACAATAAACAAACCATAATAACTCACAACTGCGGCTGAACCCAGCCCTTAATGACATTGTTCAATACAGCTTCAACACTGTGAAGAGCTTCATCGTTTCGTTCCCATGCTCCTAGGAGCATTTCCAGATTGGCTTTACCAAGGGTGATTCCAACAGCTTATTCTAATTATTTTACTCGTACAGTGCAGGGAAGCGAACCTGCCGTGAAACCTGATGCTCTCTGCAGGAACAGGTTATTGCAGGGTAACAAGTGGCTTTTCTATCCTCAGCCTCAACTGCCAGTACAGTACCACAGGAGGGCACTCACATTAGCATGTACACCTCCCTGAGCTGCACACCACCTTCCAGGTGTGTGCAGCTGTGCAGCAGAGCTCAGAGAGGGCTTGTAGGGGGACATGAGCTTGGAAATGCGGCTGAAGCCACCCTTCATCATCCATGCCCCCCTGCAGAAACTGTTGGCTTGTATTTTATTTTGCCTTTTGGGCTAAAACAAAGCAAAAGCTGCAAAAAGGTAAAACTGAAAAGAAAAGCAGTGTCTGCTATGCTTGGGTTTTGTACATGTGCTAAAGAGTTTTGACCCTGGGAAAAAGGTACTGTGAATGTCTGATAAAAGAGTGATGAAGACTTCATTTCTTATTTCCATCAATAAGAAAACAACTTACGGAATCCCCTCTCTGATCACATGCAGCAAAGGAAAGTGTGCTGCAGACAGATATTGCTGGCAAGGCTTGAATAATCACTATTTGAAAGGGTTTATCTGTCAGTGACTCTCAAAGTGTCTGAGAACACTGTGGCTGTTTCAAAAGACTGCTCTCTGGCAAATCTTTGGTCATTTCAAAGCGAAGTCTGAACTTACAATCAAGTTGTTCCTTGTTGCTGAAGAAGGTTTGACCAAATGAAAGCATGCACTGCAGTGCATACATTAGAGCCAGAGGAGTCAGAACTTTGATGCTTGCCTCAATATTTTAATCCTGATTTACAGGTGTTTTTGGATTAAGTGCTGCATATAAAGGAATTACAAAATACAGGATATTTGTGTCCAAAGTTCTGCTCTCTGAAGCTCAAAGCCTGTATTACAAGGGGTTGAGGGATCATTGCAGGGAGGTGTTACCAGCTTCTCAGTTGTGAATGATTGAAGGACAAGAACATGAACTGTCCAACTGAAACTCTGTCAGAGAACCCAAGGAAAAGTTCTTGGTTTGGATTTTTTTACAGTCATCCCTTTACAGACACACCATCAGCCTCAGTCTCTTTTCCTGAAAGTCCACTTTTCCCTGGAAGTCCACTTTCATTTTTCCTCTGAGAGGATCACATTCCGTAAGAAACAGTCCAGTGCATGTTGTTACTTGGGAATGAGTAGACTTTGTCAAGATTTTGTAAACTACTCAGCTTTAGCTTCACACTGGTCCCACTGTGTAAGCAGTTTAGTCTTATAGTAGTCTCTTCTAAAATTTTCACCTCTGGAGCCAAGGATCACTAGGAGGATAAATGGAAGGGGAATGCGACCATGATCAAAATCTGTCTGTTCCAGACAGATAAATATCAGGCTAGCTTGAAGGTTTTCACCTCTTTGCTGCCAGGAGTTATGTTTTTTTCATGGCAGAGCACTGTGGGCTAGTTTCATAGCTGGTGTAAATCAACGTTGCTCAACCTTGGTGGAACAATGCTGATTTACGCCAGCTAAGAATCTGGCTGCTCGTACTCCTACCAGTGCTGCATTGACTTACGAATCTTCCTTTTAAAAGCCTGTGGATGAATCAGAGGAACAGTTGCTGATAGCTACATGTTTCAAAATTGGCCTCAAGAAAGTAGGAAAGCCCAGTTTTAAACCAGGTTAAAAAAAGTATAGACACTAGTGGGCTTCTTTGCAGTGGTGCTGGTTTTACTTCTGTGGAAACTAGAATCCCCAACACTTGTGAAAACTGGGTTTGTAATCAGGAATTTAGCTGTTCAGATATGCTCAGCTTGTGTTCTCTTTGAGTTTTGAAGCAATTCACCTTCTTCCCCATTAAACATTTTCTTGGAATTCTCCTATTGCTTAACAAGTGCTCTTTCTTTCTTTTCTTTCTTTCATTTTTTCTCCCTTTTTTAATATACGTATGTATACCTGACTCTTTGGAGATCACTTTGTCTGTCTGTGTGATTGCTGGAGTCAGCCCGCAACACGACAGGACTTGCTTGTTTACATAGCTCTGAGGGTTATGACAACACATCAGAATGTACAGGTGCCGTGTAGAGATGCAGCTTGCAATTAAGATCAGTAGAGCTGACTATTTAATAAAGAATTCCTTCATTTTATAACAACCTGAACTCATTATTATACACACAACATATCAGTTCCATAAAGCTCTCTAAAAAATTTGTTCTGTCTTGATATGAAATATTGGATCTAAAGTTAAGAATTAACAATTGCAAAACAATTGCATTATTTGAACAGAAAATTAAACCCATAAAACATGGTTAAATGCAATTTCCTTGTAATTGCACTAAATGTGCTGCCAAGATAATTACAAAACAATTTTTAATTTTTTTTTTTTTTTTTAGTCCATTTGGTGGCATTTCACCCCTGTAACATAGCAGAGATTACCAAATCAGGAGAGCACTCTTCAGATGCAAGTTTGATTTGGGACTTTATTTAAAGAGCGGCTTCAAGGCCAGAACAGTGCTGAGCGTGCTCACTCGGTAGGGTGGAGAAGGCTTCTTGCAAAATTCTTTCCTTAGATTTGAGCACTAAGCAAGGGAAATTTCAGGAGTAACCTGCCCCATTCAGTAGTAAAATGCTTGTCAGAACAACTCTTCATTGAAAAATTCAGTCCTCTCTGGTTGCTTTTGAACAATACCTTGATAAAGTCTGGTTTTCCTTTCAAATGCAAATACAGCTCAGAATACCTGCCACTTCCTACTGGCCCAGGATCTGGGTGATCTGATGGCTATCTGTAACTTAAAAAGGGAAATTCTTTTCTCCTTTGGTTTTGTTTTCCTCTGAATTTCATTCTCACCATATAATAGGCACAAGTGGCTGCTGCCTTGAAACAAACAAAAAAGACAGTTCTAGAATCATGGTTTCTCCTAAAAACCGCAATCAGATACTCTATTTTACATATAGCCAGGTGGAATATGTGGTCTCTGCAAGTATCAGTTCTTTGCTAAAGGATGGGAGAATCCTAGCATGTGGTATGTGCTTAATCCCAAAGAAAGGCAGCAGCACGTTAACATGTCACACCTTTATCCCTCCATTTTAGAGAACTGCAAAGTACACTGATGACACATTGGGTACACACTCTTCTTTTGGGTTTATTCTTTTGGAATCAGCTTTTCCTCTTCCCTTGAGTTTTTTTACTTTCTACTGTTTGCCTGTGCTGCCTCTTAGAGTGTAATTAGAATTATTTTCTCTGGAGCTGTTCCTTTCATATATCAACCAATTTATCCATGTTGGATGACTTTCCTATTCCCTGGAAAAGGAATGAGTTTATTGAAATAAAATAATCCTTGGCCCCAGTGACTGAGCAATAGACAGGAAGGCTGGGAATCTGGACAGAGATCCTGCTCTGAGAAGATCTTGGAACACACTGTAACTGAGTCCAGTGTTTTCTCATGTCTTCTTTGCCAAGATATCCTCCTTTGTGCTGGAAAAAATCCCCTGCTATCAGTGAGGGTTCACATCTTCCTTACTTGGAGCAGGACACACTGATGTATCATCTTATTTACGCTTATAGCATAAACTCTGTAGAGAGTTCTGTACGAAGGTGATAGGAGACCTTTGGAGTTACAGACACATTTGTCTCTCATTTTGCAGCAAAATTTTCACTGATGCACTATTCTCAGCCTACTTCCATAATTTCTAAGTTCTTTTGCCATTCCCACTATTTTTCTTCCATTTTTTTTATTTATTGTGTATCTTTTTTGGCAGTTTATTGTTCCTTTTTCTATATTGCTGATCAGTTTTTGTGGAGATAACCATGATCAAAATGCTTTAGGCATTTTCTTATTTAGAATGTTTATCTCAATAGAGTTGGCCAAATACAATTGTATTCCCCTGGAGTTGTGACTCTCTATCTGAATTTGAACCTCAAAGTGCTGGAGTTTGAAACTCCACATAGACTGAAAAATATATGTACATGCTTTTAAGGGCACTGAGTCTTGCATGGAGCAGATCTACAGCAATAGAGAGACTCCGTTACCTCTAATAGACATGACTGTAGGCTGCATAACTTTATTCTCATTTTATTTGCCTGAACTCTTTCCATCCAAAGGTTTCTCCTTGCACTTGCTGAAGCTCTCTTCTTGGCTTATGACAGATGGCCCAGATCCAAGCAGTTGCCACAAATGCTTTCTAGATGGCTGGTAGCTACAAGTTTGTAGTCTCTAGAGCCTTCCCAAAAGGAAAGTGGTGTTTCTGATCTCCTTCTTCCTTGGCCCTATGGCTTATCTGGCTCACAGAGAGAGTGTCTGATGGCTGAATTATTTCCAAAAACACACCTGGAGTGCAGAGGAACTCACAGTGGGAAATGAGGGGAAAAGGATGGCAGGGAAGGAGAAGACAAGAAGTGTTTGGATTTGATGTGGAAAAATCAAGTGTGCTGTAGCCTGCTTTGAGAGGAAAGGAGTGTGCCTGGAAGGCTGGTGAAGAGCAAGCTAACAGGAAACCACTGCAATAACTGTGCCTCTCCCTTGCTCACCGTCTACCTGTAGGCACCAAAATTCCTTTCTCTGGGGAAGTCCTCCGTGGTCCATTTTCTTTGGTGGCTGACAGAGAGGGTGAGGAGCTGCTGGGACAGGAGTTGCTGCATGACTGAAGGGCTCTCCTACACAGATCTGCTCCTGAGGGAGGAAGGGAGTGAGACAGGTGTGTGTTTATGTGCGTGGGGATCTATCACAAACAAACAAACAAGCAAAACTACATCCAGGAGGGAAGTTTCTTCCTGGCTGAACTGCCTCTGCCATCTGCTTCGCAAGGAAGTTTGGTAGATTGTACAGCCCTGGGTGCAGAGCAGCTGCTGCTGAAAATGACTCACCTGAGCACTTCTGTCCTTTGAGCCTGTGTTTTTCAAAGCTTCCTCTGTTTTCCTGTCTCTTACTCATATCATCAAGGGCTGGGACTGGAAAAATGCATGCAGGTCAGTGCCTGCTTCTGAGACTTCCAGGTACTGCTGAGCTTGAGCAATAAGGTATAACAAAGTTGGCTGCTTCCATTTTTTTTTTTCCCCAGTGATAGTGAGAAGTTGAATTTGTTTATAAGTACCTTCAATTTCCAGTCCAAATTAGTAATTTCCTTTAAACTCGATTCCTACCACTTGCTTTCAGTGGGAGTCTCTAGCCATTTCAAAAGAAGACAGCTAGCAAACCAGGTATCAATGTGCTATTACAGTGATGGGTTTGGCCAAACAAATTGGCATCTTTCAACTGGTCTGAAATCCAAAGAGTCCCTTTGTCTGTTTCTGTGTTTTCTGGCAGCTTTTAGAGGTTCTTCACTCAATGAATCTTGAAGATTTTGCTTTGCAAGAGCTTCCATTACTTCCAGTGTATCATTTTACTCTTGTTTTATAGGAACTGATCTGAATAAAAAATGGTCTCCTGGTCTTTTCCAGGTGCGAGAGTTGGGCTTGACAGGGGATAAGTGAACAGCATGTCACCTGGGATCACTTAGGTCCAAACTTTGGGCCTTTTCTTTGGAAAGCCAGGGGGAGAGAGGGTCCTGCTTGAATGTCTTTCAGTTCCCATGGAGCTGTGTGGAACTGAGCTATTGGCAGGGGTCGGCTATGAGAGCCCGACTCACTCCACGTGGACTGTGGTGGCTCCCAGATCACATCTGTACTATAGGTAGAGGCTGAACTCTGGCTCACTGCATATTCCGGCTTTCCTGAGCAAGGGAGTTTACTTACCTCTCAGAAGGTCAGGGAAGCTAGTGCAAACCAGGGCACGCTGTGAGGTGGCAATACAAGTACACACTGAGAGCAATGGGGGAAATTATGTATCAAAAGCAGGAGGACCTGAACGCCTAACAGCAAGGGGAAACCAAGGATACCAAACTGTCAGAGTTTTCAAGTGGCAGCTGAGGTGAGGTTGACATTTTTCCTTCAACCCATGAGCAGAGTCAGACAGACGTGAGTCAGCCTCAAATATTGTCCTTTCTCTGGTTTACAGCAGACACATACTTTAAAGCTCTGCCATATCATCTCCGTCATGAAAAGAAAACCACTCAAGATTTCTCTGTGTGCTCTCCCTCCCCAATTGCTTGGAGCCTTGAAAACCACAGCCTTTGCTGGCAGACAATAAAGATACGACCTAAAGTATTCAACAAGGAGGAAAAAAAAAAGAAAAAAAAGAAAAAGAGAGCGGCTGTTGAGGAGGCTTAGAACATGTCCAAACATTTTCTGCAGGTTTTTTCCTTTCTTGAGGCAATCAGAGCACTGCCTCAGTTTTGCACCTGCCATGGGCAAGTGCCTCTGTCTTTTAGTGAAATAACTTTATGCATTTTTAGTGCAAGCCCTGGCCTGCTTCGTATCCTGCTTTACCTGAATGATTATATCTTCTTTACTTCGTTAACTTTTCAATAGGCTATGGAAACAAAAGCTGTCACTCTGATACCTGCCATTTGATATTCAGCAATGCCTTCAGTACAAAAAGAGCCCCTCTGTCTCCCAGCCCCCACCTACAAGTATCACTTGGCGTGATCCTGCTTGTAGCTGTTCACTGTATCAATATGTAAAACCTTTCCATGTCAATGTTCCTATCAGCAGCAACCTGATCCTACGTATGCTTTACAATGCTGGTATGAGTAAGATTGGTACAGAAATCATTATCTACTGTCCAGTGAAATATCAGTCTATTTTTCTAAGATAACTGGGCTTTATTTGCCTGTATGTCTAAATTATTAATTTGCAAAATAACATCTACAGCTAGTCATGTTAGTGATGGAATCCCTCTAGACTTCTGCAGTTTGAAGACAAGTTCTTAGCTCTTGGTAAAGGCCAAGTCTCAGAAGACAGATAGGGGGGCTTAGAGTGAGTGGGTTATATATATCATGCTCATTCATTCAAATAGCCTTCACTTGAGAGATCTCTTACATGAGGAAAAACTGCTTGGAAAACACAGAAACCACATAATAGAGCAGTGTACAGCTCAACAGGCAGGAGGGTAGGTAAAAATAAACAAAAGGATGTGTGTTTTGGGGGAGGAATATTTTTTTTGATGGATTCAACCTGGAGGTGTAAGGGTACACAAAAAGCCACAAATTGCTGAGGACAGGGCAGTTTGTAGATCAAAAGAAGTAAAGTTGCTTTGGGGTGTAATAGCCCTGATGAAGTGATTTTCCAGCACCTTCTCCTGAGAAGGGATGGGAGAACAACTCCGAAAGTGTTTCTGGTGGCCTCAGCTCTGGTGATTCAGGGAGCAGCTTCTCGAGGCACTAGCTTATTCTCTACTCTAGGTGCACACTTGGGTGCAGACACTAGGTAACTGAGATTCTGGGTTTTCAAAAGAAACAAATGCTTCTGAATATCCCAGTTTAGGATGAGCAGCTCTAACTGTGGACTTCCAGAAAGCTGGAGTCTGGGGGAGTGTTGAGTTGATGCCCTTTGAACACGAGTCCTCTGAGCTGAGACCTCTCAGGTTGGGCATTACAACAGAAGGGAAGGTTTTGATACCTTACATTTTCTAGTGCCAAGGCAAGTTATAGAAATGTAAATTCAAAAGTTTTTAGCCTATCAAATTTCCAGGGATATGAATTAGAACTAACAGGATATTGAGTTCTCAAAACTTCTCAGAATCTGGCCATATCTGCTTAGTGATATAACCATGGATCTAACTTTCAGCATTCCTGCTTCTCTGTCTCATATGCTTCTCTCTAAAATGCATTTTTTTCCTGCATCTATCAAAGAAAGCTGCAGCCATAGTAACAGTAAATGTCATTTTAAAGCACAAGACAACCAAACTCTATTTTAATGAAAAATATTCCAATCTTTTTTTTTCTTTTGGGGTGAGTTAGAGGATCTCTCTGGAGAAATTTGACTTTTTATGTAGAATTCTGGACAACACAGCACCACTTGAAGAACTTCTGGTTAAGTATCTGTGTACCTCTGTACAAATAAAGCACCATCATGAGACTGAGAATGGTGATTTCATTTGTTTTTAGGAAGTAGTCTTTACAGCTACATGATCTGTTAAGGCTGAAGAACTCTGAAACTGGACTTCGCAAAGCTTGTATTTGTTCCTTGCAGAAATGCCTCTTAAAATATTAAAATTCTAGCCCATCTTATTTCACTGGGGTTAGCACATTGTAAATGGTTCAGACATGAATCAAGCATCTCCCTTTCCCCTTGGTTTTGAAACTTTCTTCCTGAAATCTGACTGGGTCTGCATAACCATTGCCATTAAATCCCAGTATAATTTTATGTACTGCATTTTGTGCAAAGAACCTGGCAGTTTGACAGTGAATAATAATTCCAGGTCAAGAAATACACTCTTAACTATTTCATGATCTCAGTGTCTCTAGGGACAGCATTGAGCAGGCCCTTGAGCAAAGAAATAAAATGTTTCTTTAATTCCAAAAAGACCCTGAATTAATTTCTGGGCTTTTGATAGATAGCAGCTACTCTGTTCTTTAAGGTGTCAAACCTATGTTTCTTTGGTCAGGTCTGAGCTGAAGCACTCAAAATAATCCAAAGAAATATTTAGTTTTTTGGAGTAGTGTGAGCACCTAATAAAACTTCTTGTTAAAATGAGGAAAACAAGGCATATTTCAGGTGCTTCCACTGGAGTCTGGAGGACCAGCTTGTGGCACATGTTTTTGAAAGCGTGACTTTAGCATTTCAGGGGAATGTGATTCCAGTTTTTAAGCTCCACTGTTAGAACCTGTTGTAAGCTGGTGGTAAACTCCTTTTTTGGCCTCCCAAATAGTGGCCCTACCTACAGTACAAAACATTCCTAGTTCTATCATCTTGGCATTAATTATCCTAATCTCTTTTCTAATGTTCAAGCTGTTAATTTAACCATGTTGTCTAAACTTGCATTGGAAGTGGGGCTGGATTTGTTTCCTTGCATGTGCAGACAGAAAAGCTGAAGGTAGCTTATCAAAATAAGTATACGATAACAGAACTCTGGGTTGGCAGTAAAAGAAAAAGGGAAAGGAAAAAGAAAGAAGACATTTGTAAGCTATTTTCTCAACTTGCAGAATTCTGTGTTTATCCAAACCTAGCTTTAAAAACAGGTGGAGCTGCAAGAAATCCTTCTTCCTGAATATTTTCACTAATAAATGTGAGCGTAATTTCTTAGCTCCATCTGTGGGGAATTAAACATAGAGCATTGAGCTATGAGCAGGAGTCATGAATGTCAGCTTTGAGCATCTTACATGACCTTTTATGGCCCATGAAAGATTTTTCCTGTTCAAATTGAGTTTTCATACAAATCCCAGTTTGCTCACAGAATTTTTGGAAGCATCAGGGAACTAATTTAATCTCCTAATGGGCTGGCTAAGTTCTCCGATGGATTTTGGGCAGAGTAACTTAATCTACAAGTAACTGGTAAGACTCCATAAACAACAGGTCGTTGTCACAAGGTTCATTATAAGAAATCTTGTGAGCCACCATTGTAGAGGTGGTATTGATTGTGTGGGGTGTACAGTGACCTGTGCCCTCCCTTCAGAAGTTGTCGTTAACTCTGATGTGATGATATCCAACTACGTATATGATTCCAGTTTTTAGTGCTAAGAATTCAACATTGTGTCCAAGTATTAAGCTAGAAGACTGTTGACTTTTGAGGACTGGGATTTCAGAGTTATAATTGTTGCAGCTGAGGAAATCAGTGTGTAAGAGTGCAAGATGTCAGATAGAATGGGTACAATAGTCCATTCTGATCTGAGATGGTGAAAATGAGAAGGAAATGTGGTCTCGCCTCTGCTTGTTTGACAATAAACCCATTTGTACATCTGCAATCCCATATGAGGAATGGCTGGTTCTAATAATTTTACATAAAATATATCAAATGTAGACCTATGCTACCATGTAAATAATGGCTTGTATCAATAATTATACAAAAAATACATAATCACATATATATATAGCCTGTTGTATGTTATATTGGTACATTTCCTCCAAGCAACATTGACTAAAAATGCGTGAGGATAGGAAGGAGTTTTTAGTATTAAAACTCCTGCTATCATTTCCTTCTTTTCCTTTTCTTCTTCTTCTGACTGAGAACTAGGGCTCAGGGTCTGCTGTAACGGTCCATGTCCTAGCAGGACTTTTTGAACGCAGGTTTTTGCTCCTTCTGTGCACTCCTCACTTGGCTGCCGTTCCGACTCTGAAAGAAGCGAGTACAAATTAAAGAAAGAATGCAGCCCTAACGCCTACACCCAGAAGCTTTCAAAACAGAAGGCTGCTACACCTGTGGGGATAGAACAAGTGTATCAGTGTCCCGGGCTCTGCCCTGGCTCGTCCGCCTTTGTTAGCTGGAATGTGCCGATGAAACAATCAGGTGCAGTAGGCGCGTGGCAGCCTGCTTAAAAAACGATTCTTTGGAGACAGGGAGTGGGCTGTGAATCATGCATCCACATAATCTGATGATAACAATTTTAAATGTGGTGATTAGTGTATAATGGAAAGTATTGTGCTATTCTGTATGATTTGTCTGCCACTGCACTACCCAGTACTTTAAAGGTCCCATTTTTCATGCAAATCTTGATTCATTCTAGTGGCAAATGCATAAGGTAACTTTAAGAGTGTTTAGGTATGTCTAATTTTCTCACCCACAGTACATTCATGCATGTGCACACTATTACCTTTTGGATCACTGTAGCAGCTTTAAATCCTGGACGTGCTACTGGGCAGTACACAAAGCAGTGTACCTCACTGTAGAGGTCACAGGCTCCATTGTGAAATCTAAGCACAGACAAAAGTGGCCTCCTAGCAGTATGAATGCATCTAGCAATGTGTAAATGTTGTTGAGAATACCATCCCAGAAACCAAGGTGTATCTAGCTGTTCAGCTCAATAAATAGGATCAGCAAGATGCAACTTCATGACCGAGCCTTCATGACCGAGTCATCTGCTCCTTGTGAATGCCAAATGCATGTGAGTAACCATCGGTGCAGCAGAGGGACATCAGCGTTGAAAGCATTTAAAGTAGAGGTGGAACTCTCTGAAGTTAGGTAGGAAAGGTGTGAGGCAGCAAGGCTGTTTTAATTGTGACAGTGATTAAGAAGCACAATTTTATATCTCACTTTCGGACTAGAGATGTGTCATATTTGTTTTTGGTGAGATTCAATTTGGTTGTATCTTGTAGCATCAACTTTCTATTTCAGGTCTTAGCTCACTGAGCACTTATAATCGAAATAAAGTCAAAGCACATATCTGTTGACAGGGAAGAAAAACACAGGAAGTAAACAAAAATAGAGAAAAAAAGCCATGGCAAAGCCAGATGCCCTTATGAGGTCCTCTGACAAGATGAATCATGATTTGGGCGAATTAATAACAGTATACAGCACTGGTAAGTTTTTCCTTTTCTTAATCATTGAACTTGCCTATGTCCCTGCCATGAAAACATAACAAATAGGTTTTGGAAGTGAACTAATAGATCACTTGCTTCTGTTTACTCACATAGAGGAGTCCAAAAAGAATAGCTATTTTTCACACAACTTTAGTGCCAGACCTAGTTCTCTTTGGCCGAATTATGCGTCATGTACGAATGACATGAATAGAAAACATGAAAATTAATATTTTTTTGTTATAATGAAAAGATAAACACAGTATATGAGTGCAATTTATGTTTATAAATTTCATCTCAGTTTTAATTCTGAGCAATGCAAGCTCAGGTGGAAGATCTCCATCCAGCATTGGCATCCTGCTTCTGGTTGACTGACTGATGTGGCTAGAAAAATGTCCCCATGATGAGGCTTCAGATAGCCCACTGAACTGGCTGGCTGGGTGCTTGTATGAATATGATTAAAACTGTAATCAGGCTTGAAATGCCAATAGCCAACTCTTATACAAGTCACTTGGATTGTAGACAGAAGTGTTACTTTCCTGGAAGCATTTTCAGTGAAGCAAATCTTCAGTGTACACACACACACACAAAAAAAAAAAAAGAAAAAAGGGAGAGACGCTGTAAAAAGGGCAGCTGTCGTTGGCAATGGAAAGGCCTCTTAGGCTCCACCTGCATTGCTCGTGCCAGTATCTTTAAGTACCATCTCTCCTGACATGCTGAATACACATTACTGTAAAATCTGAGTATTAGGTGGATTGATACGCAAGCCCACACTAGCAGCCAGCACATTTAGGGGAAGTGTCAACAATTTCCTGCAAACATTGTACGTGGTATCTTGCTGAGAGTTTGCTCAGGAAAGCATGCACAGTGTGAAGTAATGTACTCTTATTTTACAAGCTGCAAGTCGAGCACCAGTCAGCTGCACTGCCCAGCAATGGAAAAAGTGATATAGATGGGGGATCTCTGACAGCTAAGGATCAGACTGCTGACTCTTATGCCAAACAATAATAAATGTAGATGTTGAGAAATCTCCCCGGCTAACCGAGGCTACTCTCTGACCTAAATGATAGAAAAGTAAGAGAACAAATTCTTCCTAATCTCTAAATCCCCAGACCTCATTGCACTATAATAAACCTGATTTGATAATACCAACGCTGCTTGAGATCCTGTTACCTATTGAACATGAGGCTGCAGTTGCACAATCATTTTGAATGAACAGAGGTCAAATCTGCTGCTGGAAAATGTGATCCTGCAACCCTTTGGCAGCACCCTAGAGCAGTGTCCAGGGCACGACACCCCCACTTTGAAAGATCACTGCAACCAGGATGATTACATATGGTTCAGTTCTGCTTTGTCCACTGGGCTTTGAGCTGCAGGCCTGGGAGGTGGAAGGTTATGTGTTAGGAGGTGCATCTGACTTGAAACTTTGCTAATGAGGGTTTGTGAGTGGGACAGAGCACAAAGCCTGACATTGTGAAGTGAGGTGGGAGTTAACCTCTGTTCAGGACCCAGCGGGAGAGGTAGGGTGGGGCAAAACTGTGATGGGCTTTGAAGATAAGGCCAAGAAATTTGTGCTGGGTATGGTAAAAAAGGGGAAGGGCTTACACCAAAGGTAGCACATAGCCACAAGTAGGGAAGAAGAGGTTAGCATCAGCGCTTTGAATTATCTCCAGGGGACCCTTTTATGGCTATTGATAGTAGAGCAGAGTGGATTACAAAGCTCTTGATATAAATTGTCCAAGGCTTGGACAAGAGCTCTGCCCTTACCGTTGGGCCTGGAAATCCTTGTCAGTTATGCTTAGCAAGCATTGTAAACATGCAAGGATAGACTTGTTTCTTAGCCTGGGGAGCTTAAACAGATACACAAAAACCCTAACAGCTTCTAAGTGTGGCTCTCCTGTTTGTACTAATCACTGCAGCCCACTCTCACTGTTTCTAACCTAATAAAATGAGGAAATGAAAACGAAAACTAGCTCTGGTCTATGACTATCTTATCTCCTTGTCAACTACAAGGGTAATCTGGCATTTTAAAACAATAACTATTTGCTTACAAAGCCCCTTTTAATTAATGGAACTGGGGAATCTTTCTCAGAGTGCAGATATTAAGCCCTTCAAAGTAGCATGAGTAAATTTGGCTCCTCATGAAGATGCACAGCATTCCTGGTTGGACAAAACCACACATGCTAAATACTAGGGTTCAGTTAAGCCCAAAGTATGGAAATAAATCCACATCTGTTTCAAGCTCCTCTTTGACCACTTTGCTGCTTTGTTGTTCTCCGAGGCAGAAAATCATCCTCAGAACAGAGGCAATTTTTTCATTCAATGACTACTAATAATACTCATACAAAATAGCTATCACAAGGGAAATCAGGATAATATTGCTTTTCCACTTGAAAGCAATATATTTTAATTCCACTAAAGGAACTGAAACAATCACAATCCTCTTCCTATAGATATTCCATTGAAAATGATGTTGGATACACCATGTTGCAGTCTTAATGCATTGTTCTGATGAAGCCACAGAAATGCCACTAGCAATCTACGTAAAAAGCTTACATTTCACATGTATTTTACTCTGAGATAAAAGTTATATAATAATTGCAGCATTATGCAGGAAATGTAAAAAGTTAATAGTGTCTGCTAGGCTACAGAGAAATTTCTTTCCATTGACTTGACTTACGTTTTTAAGGTGCAACCTCCCTTAAATCTTATAATACTACAACCCCCTGCCAACTAGTACCAACATGCATGGGAGCTAAGGTGGGAAAATAGATTCTTTGTTTGTGCTGGGGTAGCTGGAATGGAGAGATTATGCTGAGAAACCCTGCAATAAACAAGCTTGAATAGAGGCAATGCTGTTGAAATATTCAGCAAGAAAATTCTCAGTAACGTCAGGCCTTAGGGAAAAGTTTGAATAATAAGCCAAACTTTGCTAGTTTTGTGGGAGATGGGATGAGAAGGACAAAAGTTTCTACACATTATACATTATAATGCCTAATTTGTACAGTTGTGGCCCCCTAAATTAGGCTTCAGAAGTGAGATATTAATTCTCAGTGATGGATGGGGTGCAGCTTTTTCACAATGTCCTGTTAGGGAATACTAAACCCATGATCTCTTTATCTGGAGATTAAGCAACCAAGTCAATGCATCTGCATCACCTTGAAACCATCAGCTTCTTGGATGACTAATTTTCTCATTGCAGAGGGCTTTTTCACATGAACACTCATATGCGGTACCCTTTCCAGAGCACTATGCAGTGCTTACTCTTTTTTCTTTCAAACGTGGTTCTCAGTACTGGTCTCCTTTTCTGTATTTTTGCATAGTTTTCATCAAACAGGCACTTATTTATAAAAAAATAAAAATGACTCCAGGAGTAGACACAGTGGGCCAGGAAGGATGTCTAGCTAGCACCAGAGTGCCTTAATCAATAATTAAAATATTTATAAGCTTATTTTTCAACTTCTTTGTCTTACTGTTAAGTGGCTTTATATATAGCAGGTCATCTTCAGCAAGGGAAAGGAAGGCGTCACTTGCCAGAGCTTGAGTTAATAAGACTGTTAACAAGACCTCATATAACAAAGTCTGGGCAAGGGAGCTCCCTTGACCTGGCTGAATTCAAACCTCTTCAGAATCACTGCTAGCATGAGTGCTAAGATGATTGATCTACTATCTAAAAAACGGGTGCTGTCAGTTCCCACTTCAGTGCATGCAGTCATTCCTGGAGGCACAGAAGACAAGCTCCAGGATCCAGCACTGCTCCCACCACAACCAAGGGGCAACTAGGCTGCTTCAGGCACTGCCCGTGCCACAGATCTGTGCACAGTGTCTGACCCAGCTCTGGGTGAGCTGGTTGTGGTAGGGCTGGATCTTGGTCTCCTCCAGCCTGATGTCAGGCTGGTGCCTTGGGTGCCCAGGGTGGGACATGGGAGGTGCTTAAATAAGCCTTGAATCCTGGGTAGGGTGGCTGCTAAGGTGGGGATCCCAAAGTTGGACTGGGGAATCTCATCTTGTACATGTTTAAGCATTCCTTCCTTCCTTCCTTCCTGCCTGCCCCTTTTTCCTGGTTAAAGAATGTGAAATGAATTTCCAAAGGAAAACAGATAGTTGGTGAGCAGACCAGTATTGCCCATGGCAAGATAAAAGAAATAAGCTGCGTGAACAGGTGCTGATTATATCCTCTGTTTTCCAGGTTTAGCCAAGGGTAGCATGTTAGCATGGTTCAACCTTCCTGGAGGTGGCCCTAGTTCTGAGATGCTCCTCTTTTCCCAACCTCCTTCTTCCCCACTTCATCATGTCCATAGTGAGGTGGTGGCTGAGGTGCAGCCAGAGGCAGCTGCAGACCCATAGTCCTACCCCCTTTCCCTCTCTGGGGAAGGCAGGGTTCCTCTGAAGGAAAAAGGAGGGACCAAAGTCAGGGGGACCTCAGGGCACCATTTGAACCTGCTGGCAAACACCTTTCCTCACCTGAGAAATGATTCCTGTCTTTTGAGTCGTTGTTCTGAACAATAAAGTATAAGAAAGCAAGTAGTGGTGTTTTATTTTAAACAGATTAGCTGCCTCAACAGAAATTTTACATGCAAGGGTAAGAGTAAGGTGTAAGAATAATAAAGACTATGTAATTTTGAAGAAACTGCAGAACTGAAAACAGACTCATGGCCCACTAAAAAGAAATAGAAACCCAGAATATATTCTCCTCTCCTTCAGGCCAGCCCATTGTTACAGCAGTGTGACAGTAACAGTCAGGAGGGGCACTCTTAAATCACTTAAAGCTGGCATATGACTACACAGTATGGTATTTCTTTTGTTGGGTATGTTATGTTTGAGTGCTTTATTTTCCTCTTCAAGTGCTTTTATGATTTTTTTTCTCTTTTCTTTTTGTGTTCATTATTTTCCTCTGGGCTTTTGTACCCACCCTGACCCAAAACAAAGAAAAAAAGAAAGGAGGAAATAAAGAAAACCCCAAACCCCAGCAAGTTGCAAACACTACAAACACTAAATGTAAAATTTCATTGCACAGGGTCACAGGCAGAGGTCTTTTTTTGCTTACCTTTATATTCATTCCACATATGTATTTTCCTAACTTTTGATTTCCTTCGCACAAACCCATTTGCTCAAAGAAACAAACTGTTCAATGCACTGTGTTCTGGTGAGACCTGTCTAATTTTGGGTTTGCTGTTTTGCTGATTTAGTGCCCTTAGGAAGTATGATACATATCCATTAATGCCTCATCTGTAAAAACTTGTGCATGTACATCCTAGTCTTTCATTAATGCTAATGGTGCCCAACCCCTGAATGTACACTATGTCTCAGCACTCCACAAGTTAACTGAGTTCACGCCATAAACATCTTGTTCATATTTCTGTAGCATGGGCGAGCTTTCTTGGTGGGCAGAAGCAGAGCACAGAAGCACAAATCTGCAATATCACTGTGCACCTGAGAAGTTACTTCCAGCTCTTGATATGAAGAGTTTTCTGTGGATGCAGGCATCTGCTTTCTGCAAAGAAAAATGCAATGTTGCTTGCTCCTTTTCCAAGAACCTCCTTGCAATCTTGTTAATTTAGCTGGTAGGAAACATATTAGGCATGTTATTTTATTTACAATGTTATGGTAAGGAGATGAATGTTTAACATCTTCCGCAGGGCGCTGCTTGCATGAGGGTAGGATTACATTCCCAACTGAAGCAGTATATTTAGATTATATTTGGAGATTACGCTATGAAATACCTGGAGCTGAGGAAACCTTGAAAAGTTTTGAGTCACATGATACATTTAGAAAGTTGAAATCTGGTTGTTATCAGGCGTATAGAATCTCCCCTGGGATTCAGCCAAACATCAACTACAGTGGCAGTGCAGCACAGACACAACCAGCTGCAGTACCCCCTTTTATTGTGGGGAAGAATTTGATGTGACTGTGCCACTGAGAGCTTTTTTGGCACAGTGCTTAGTTGTGTAATTCAGCACTTCAGCACTGGGTTTCTTAAATAAAATACTGATTCTACAGGGGCATGAAAACTTCCTCGGCTTGAATAACACTGCCCTGATGAGCAGTTGGAATACAGTTTTCCTAATCCTCCTTCATCTCTGTAGAAATCACTTTTTGATTGAGGTCAAACTTTTGCTTTGGCAAGTCATGCAGAATCTCATTAGGCTCTGATTGCATACATATGAGTGTCCAAAATGCACAGTAGGAGAAGGGTCAAGGATACAAAGGCTGTTGTTTTTCTTCTTTTCTCCAGTGCACCCAGCATGTGGAAAATATCTATCAATCTTTGGTCTGTGTCCCTGAAGCTTTACTCTTGATAAACTTTTTTAAGTGTCCCCTAAGGAATCTAGTTAAACCTAGATCCACACATCCATGAACTGGTGTGCGACTACTATTATTTTTAAAACGAAATGGGTGGCAAGATGACAGTAACTCAGAATGTCAAATCTCTTTATACTCCAATATGTTTGTGTTATGGGTAACCACAACATACATGAATCTCTGACATGCACTTAATGGATGCTCTTTAGACACAGGCTATTGTTGCTGAGGACTAAAGGTGATGACAATTGCAGTTGATATTTTGGGGCTGAAGTTCTGTAGCTTAGGATAAGGAAAATATAAGACTATGTTAGTATATGGATCCATGGCATCCACTTTGTTACATGAACAGCAATGCATGTGATCTACTAAACATGTAGAAGCCACAGATGAAACTGTAAAAGCCAACTAGTTGTGTTTGGCTTGACTTGGCCTGGTCCCAGAAGCTACTGGGAGGAGAAGAAGCTTCTATATGGGAACAAGCAATGGAGATATTTCTCAGTCTGAGAAATTTTAAACTCTGCATCTACAGAGCCATGTTACGTGAGGTGTTCACATCAAAACCAGTAAGAAATACAATCCTCACCTTTCTCTAACTAGGGCTGACAAAAGAGCTGCATTTTACTTTATTAAGTGTAATTGTTACCAGAAAGGCTTTATGTGTTTAAGTGAGGTCTGCTCATTTTCCAAATGGCAACTGTTCTTTCTGTATTGTTTCTAGCTTTTTGACTATTCCGTTGATGTTGGCATTTTTCTTTCTCATTTCTCCTTTCTTTCTTATTTCTCTTGTTTTTTTTTTTTTTTTTTTTGCAATATTTTAATGGAATTTGATAGGATTTTATTTTATCTTTAAACCTCAAGAAATTTGACATAATAAAGATTATGCTCTTTCACATTTAGAAAGGCATTTTCATTTCCTATTTGCTATAAGAGTTCCTGTCCTATTTTCCTTTACAAATCTTATACTTGTGTGCAGCATGGATGGGCTCACACTTCTGAAAGTAATGCAGCTTCTCTGTTCCTTTATTTAAGTTGAAGACTCCAGCAGCAGCTCACTTATAGAGCGGTCCAACTGTTGCAGTACTGGTATTCAAGTCATACTATATTTTCTAGTGAAAATAGAGTCCTGCAGGTTTTCTTCACAATTTCTTTCCACAGAATGATTTTGAGGCAAATCATAGTAATAAAAAAGCACATGTTAGTGAGTTGGTCCTGACTTAGCATATGGAATACAAGCTGTCATACATGTGTATGTAAAGAAACCTTACACTTGTCCTTGTTGAACTTCATAAGGTTCTTGTTAGCTCACTCCTCCAGCCTATCCAGATCATTCTGCAGGGTGGTTCTCCATTTCAGTGTTCGCTTTGCCACTCAGTATGGTATCTGTAAACTTGGTTGAAGTACACTTGAGCCCATCTGCCAGATCATTTATGAAGATATTAAACAGCAATGGGCCCAACATTGATCTCTGGAGGACACCAGTAGTGACAGGTTTCCAGTTGGGAAAGGAACTATTTTACTACCACTCTCTGTGGAGAGCCACTCAGCCAGTTTCTCACCCATCACACAGTCCACTTGTCTGGATCATAACGCATCAGTTTCCCTATCAGGAGGCTATGGGGAACCATAATGAAAGCCCTGAAGAAATCCAGGTACATAATGTCCACATCATCAACTAAGCAGATTACTTTGTCATAGAAGGTGATCTGGCTTGTCAAGCAAATTTGTCCCTGGTGAATCCATGCTGGCTTTTCCCAGTCATGCGTTTCACTTGACTTGTAATAGCTCCCAGGGGGATTCACTCCATAATCTTCCCAGGGACTGAAATAAAACTGATGGACCTATAATTTCCTGGATGCTCCTTATAGATGGAGGTGACAAAAGGAAAAGTTATGTTGCTTCAATACAGTTCTGTTTGCAATGCATCACTTTGATTTGCAGCTAGTAAACCTTGAGTGCCAGGCTGCTTCAAAATCTCATAACCTCTGTGAATCAGACAGTTGAGACTGGGAGGGTTTGTAATACACACTAACTGGAGGGTTGCATACTCCAGGGCTGCTCATCCAAGTTATGTGGGACCACAGCAGCCTGAGCCTGCGATTGCTCCCAGTTTATGTGTCAGCTGCCCTCTTAGTTAATGCATCAAGGACTCAAAGTGAATAGTGCAAGTTTTAGCACCCTGGGTAAGAGCCAAGGGTCTGCAGCTGAGAGCTTTAGCAACATATACACAGCGTGGATTGACAGAAGCAGAGGATTGTAACACATACTTATTAGTAGTTATCCTGAGAACCTAGCTAAAGTCCACCTTTAAAAAAAAAGAGTGCAAATACCCATGTAGAGGATTTTTAAGTGATTACCATTTTAATATAAAATAATTTCTTAATAATAGAAAAGCTTTTTTATTTTTCTTTTTCTTCAGAATTCAGATTCAGCAAAACAGTTAATATTCAGCACTAAGTATAGTGTTACTTGATGGACAAAGTGAATGAACTTGAATATGCATTTTGGTGGTCATTAAAGGATTTCTTTAAATCAGAGCCTTTAGCTGAGTGGGATTATCAGGATGGATTATGTTAGACATCTTTGTTTCATGCAGTCCATAAGGGTTTTTATGCTACAGTTCCAGTGGATTTTGACCCTGGTTTTGAATGCTGTAGGAAAAATAGATATTAAAAAAAAAAAATCACAAGTGGGTGATGCAAACAGGTGAATCCATGAATAAGAATCTATATTACTGAAATTGATAAGCTATGTGTTGTATTTCTATTTGGCAGAGTAGAAAATGAAATAAGCACTACAGTGAGTGTAACTATTATAGGAAATAATGTAATTTTTTTCCACAGAATGCCTGCTTTTCTAATTTAGCTTCTCAATCTCCATATATGCAAATGCAAGTTGTCAGGTACTTTAGCAGGATTTATAGTTACAGGCCTACTTTTTTAAATCAAATCTGAATACTTGGTCCTTGAAGTAATTTGTTTATTTCCACTGGATGTCATATTATGATTTATGAGATTGGCTCTACTCAAATGGGATTTTGCACCTTCTTTTTGGGAGACCAGCAGACTCCACTTCAGAGAAATCTTAGTAATTCAAGCCAAATATCCATTGCTCAGTATGCATTGTTTTTATATTCTCTTGGGTCACCTGAAGCAATCCTGCCTGGGCTAAAGGAGATGAATTCCTAAAAACAGTGTCTGTCAGATGGCTTCTCTTGGGAAAACTTTTGTGGAATCGTCTGAATTTTGTCAACGTCATGTCTTGGTTTTGAGAACACATTACTGAAAGTAGGTGGACTGAGAGATGGTATCCATATACATATTCTAAATACATGCTCAGAAAAAAGGAAGAGAGCCCTCAGCTTTTCTGTGTATGATCACATTTTATTGCTCTACTGATGTATTCCTTTTACTGCCTACTATGGAGCTGATTTATCGGTAAACAAGATGGAACCAGAGCAAATAGGTTTCTGAGTATTTTGCTTCTGACTTCTCTCTCATGTTCCATTTATAGATGCTGTAGTGATAAGTTTGAGTGAAGTAGCTCTCCACCTGGATATTACCCTTTGATTGATCCTTTCTTCCTTTGGGATCCTTGAATGCAGTCTTGTTTTAAATCTGAAGTCTTCTTTCATTGCTAGGCATCTTCTATTGTGCTTCATGTAATGATTAAGCCATCCAACTGACTTATAGCACTATTCATAGCAAATTAACCTTTCTTGAGGTTAATGAAGACTGTATTACTTTCCATGCTGGAGCTCTTTGTGTGCATGTCTTCCTTTATGGGTTATATTTGAGTGTGGCTTTGTTGAAACACTGCCACAATTCTGGTTGTTCTGGATTACTCTGTCCCCAGCTGAATGTGACTTTCCTTGGTTTCAAACTTAACATATAATGTAAACACAGTCTATACCTACATCATGATGCAAGTCTTGAATAACCAATCTATTCCCATGTGGATAACACCCTTAAATGCTGTCAGAAACGTTTGGAGAGAGCTGAGGAAGTAGAAGAAAACTGAGCTTCTGCTCTATGTATTTGTCTGACTTGAAGAAAAGTTCAATAAATCTAAGGAACAATGGGATTGTCAAATGCAATGAATCGGTTTTATTGAACTGATATATTTTCTGCCGTTCATTCGTTCAGAGCCAATAAACTCCATTTTGTACATAATTAGAAATTATCAATAGCTTGGGCACTACAAATATTTCAGTATTTTTCAGAATGTATTTCCTTAAAATATTAGTATTTTCTAACAACCATCGTAGGCAAAGTAGACTTCTATGTTTGGCGAGCTGAGTCTGCTGAAGTCACATCCAGAAGATCCAAGGACAGAAATGCTCACTTAAGGATTGCATATTCTCAGGAGTGAATAAAAAGACTTTGTCTCAGAATTAATCTATTATTTATGCCAACCAACAGCATGACTACTTCTTCTTCAGACCAGACTATATTTGGACTATGCTATTGTTCTGCTGCTGTTTTCTGATTGGTTTAGGTTTTTTTTTTCAGTTTCTCTTCTTTTTGTCTGAGGAAGTATCTGTCTCACAAAAGAAGTACTCTTCACAAGGTGAATACCTGCTTTATGCTTGAAAGAGAATGTTTTGTTTCTGTGTACCACAAATACCATATGGTTTTAGTGCTAAATAAGTGTATTTGCCTGTATGTGCATGTGTCAGTGTATACACACATGCAAACAAACTCACACAAATATACTCTGTAACCTGAGTATCCTGATTTGAGTCTCAGTCTCACTTACTGTTTGGGGATTTTTTGTTTTGCTTTACAGTTTGGCAAAGACATAGCATTTAGCTCTGCAGCAACTGAAACAGAGTTCAGACTGAAAGAATGAAACTTTCCATGAGAATCTACAAGAAATGTGTCACCTGTAGTCACTTAGGAATTTGGTAGCTGCCCTACATATACATAGGCTGCACCTCCCCTCTGCAGGGATTCTCTGACCCTTTCTGTGGTAGCGTTAAAAATAATTCCTCAGAATTTTTTTCCAGCTATGTATTTGAGAAACCCTGGGCTTGATTTAAGGGGTGAGTTTGGAATTTCTGAGCAGCAAGCATAGTGTGACAGAAAAATTATGTCCCAGATATAAAGGTATCCAGACTTCTCGAACAGGCAGCAGACCACCTATGTGGCAGACCTGAGATTCCTCCAGAGCCGCTAGTTGAATTTTCTGTGTGTGTGCCAAGGGAAAAACACTGAAAGTTTATTTTCTGTAACTGCACATTAGGGTCTTCTGTGCACTGCTCAAAGTGAAAGGATGATGCCCAGCAAATAAAATTAATTACATATCCTAGAGATGCTCAGGAAAACGTTATTTAGCAGCAGTTTGACACCTGAAATGCTACTGTGAGAATCGATATGAAGTCATGCACAATGTAACACTGTATGATACTCTCTCAGCATTTTTACCTCTAATGTACTTCAGCCAAGACTCTAAAACAACAAGGGATTTCCACCCCCCCTTCTCTGTTTGTGTGTTTCTATTTGTGATCCAACTGAATTATTGGTGCATGCAAAAGGCATCTACAAAGTCAAAACACTAAGCTGTGATCTCCAAGTACCTGGTACATTTGTGATTTGAAACACATGTTCTGAGCTTTGGCATTAACAGAAACGAAGGCATAATTTTTACATCTATTAAACATTCCCCCAGACTTCAAAATACATGTTACAGTCTATGCCAACTCACCTGAGGGCAAAGGGCTCCACAGGACTGGAACTTGCCTAATTTTGATAAAAAGCTGTGTGTACCCCTTCACTGCTCAGTGAGCGGATGTTACAACAGTATCTTGACCATCATGATATAACTTATGTTAGGATGAAATATCTGTAATATTTTGTAATGATATTAATCTACAAAAGAAAGACAATTTTATATATACATCTGAAATACAGACTCTATGCAACAGCCAATAAACTTGGCTGATATTATTAAATGGCGGAAAGTCTGCAGTATGGTAGACTTCATCTTATTTTATATTTACGAAGCACATACTTTCAAATTATTGTAGTTATAAACATGCAAGTTGATCCAATTAAAATAGGAAACAACTTGGAACCTAAGCCTTTTCCTTGAACAATATTAATATTTGTTAGGTTCAAAAAAAGTTTGAACCACACAACCTGTTTCCTCAAGCCTTTAACTTGGTATTCCTGACCCAAGGCATCTACTTTTCCACTGCCTTTCAGCAGTGTACTGACTTTCCCTTCCTTTGGTGATGCCCAATGGGTTTTTCTCAGTTTCCTACTCACTGAAAAGTTCTGTAGGTTTTTCTAACTGACTTCAAAGTTTCTGCAGTTGTCCCCTTACCACCCTCTTCACTGACTCCTTGCCTTTATAACCTCATAGCTGATAGGTCCATCAGGATGGATGTATGTTCTTCCCTTACTCCTATCTACAGCTAATGAGCTCTTTATTTTTCTCCAATCAAGCACGTACTGTAATGCCCTGTCTACATTAATCAGGAAATTCTTGACAACCTGTGAAGGCAATGTTGAGGGAAAGACTGAGACAGGGGAGTAGTGGGCAAAAGGAAGAGAAGATTTGGAGAGAACTTGAGCCCTGAAGAAGGGAGCTGTGTGGGGAAAGTATTTGAAGATTTCATTTTATTTCTCATTATCTCATTCATATTTTATTGGCAATAAATTAAACTAATTTCCTCGAGTCTGGTTTTCCTTTGATGGTGACTGATTCCTCCCTGTCCTTATCTCCACCCACAAGCCTTTAATTGTATTTTCTATCCCATTTTCTTTCCCTATCCAGCTGAGGAGGGGGTGATGGAGTGATAGAGTGGCTTTGGTGTCCACCTGACATGCAGCCAGGGTCAACCCACCACAGACCTCTTTGGTGTGCAACATGAGGCATGAGAATTCTAGATAAGGATAGTAATTGGGAGAGGCAATGTGCAAGACTAAAATGTGTCAAGGAGTATCATAGTAACACTTCTTGGAAACTGAGGTCTGAAACCTAAAAAGTTAAATTTAACTTTAACTTTTTTTTTTTTTTTTCTAATACGGGGGATGCAATTCTATGTTGTACAGTTACTTAAATTAGCATGGTGAAGATACATGATGTTCCATTCAGGTGTTACAGAAGAAGAATGGCAAGTGCTGTATTTTAACTTCAGCCAGCAACTAGGTACCATGCAGCCACTCACTCACTCACTCTTCACCGCCCCAACCTGGTGGGATGGGGAGAAGAATCAGAAAAAGTTAAACCTTATGCATTAAGAACAGTTTAGTATTTGAAAAAAATTAAGTAATAACAACAACATCGAGTACAACAACAATAATAATAAGAATAATAGCAATCAAAATGAGTGAGGAATAGAAACCAAGGAAAACAGAAAAAAAACCCAGCACTCAAACAAAACAATTGATGCACAATGTGATTGCTCACTAGCCTCTGACTGAATACTTTCCTGTCCCCAAACAGTGATCTACCTCTCCCAGCCAACTCCCCCAGTTTATGTACGGAGCATGACGTGCTGTGGTATGGAACATCCCTTTGGCTGGTCTGGGGACAGCTGCTCTGGCTCTGCTCCATCCTTCTTCTTGTACACCTGCTTACTGGCAGAACATGGGAAACTGAAAAGTCCTTCATTTAGGGTAAGCACTACTTAGCAACAACTAAAACATCAGTGTTTAATCAACAGTATTCTCCTATTAAATCAAAAACACAGCACAGTACCTGCTACCAAGAAGAAAATTAATTCTATTCCAGTCAACCCAGGTGAGCAGGATACCTGTAATCTAAGCAAAATGCACCCCCAGTGTAAGACTTTTCATAGGATTGTAGGATTTATATCTTCTGCCATCAGATATTTTCTTTGACTAGCATTTATTCACAGATTTTTAAAATGTACTGTACAACGTTTAAGATAAGGTTAGTGGACTTTTGTTTGGTTGGTTTTTTGTTTTTCCTTTTTTGAGCAAATCTGCCATTACTAGACTTAAATCCGGAATGAGTAAAGATGAAACTGTGATCCGATGTACAATATACAGAGTCTCTATGTGCATGCACACACATACACAGTGCTGTAGTGGTTCTGAGAAACTAACTTTTAGTGGTAACCCCTGGGTAATATACCCATGTACCCTGCAAACCACAGCTGAGGTCCTCACCAAGATGTTCCTGACTTGGACTAGGAGGTTGGGTATGGAAAGGTGATATAAAGCTGACTTTGTTTCCTGTGGTGACTAGGCCATTCCCCCAATTTAAGTTAGAAGACCAAGAGTAAACAGTGGCATAATGTATTTGGCAGACACCTGGTGCTAGGAATGAAAGAGGAATACTGGCCTAATGTCCCTATCAGAGCTTTCTTCTGCCATCCTCCCTTTCCACAGTCTTATGTGCTGGGACTGTGCAGACCTTGGGGCATTTACCTGGCTCCTACATCCAGACCTACATCCTTGTGAACTGAATTGTGTTTTGCTGCTGTTTAGAACTGTAACCTTGGAAAATAACATTAGAATGTTCACAGTTGCCAGTAAACTGTCAAAATTCTTCTTATGTGTCATCTTAATAGAAATGCAGCCTATAATCTTTAATGAATGTTTTCTCATATGACCCCTGTGAGATAGGGAAGTATGGACTAGAAAGACAGAGATCAATTAATATTAGCCATCTTAAAGTTAGCTGTCAAGTCTAAGCTATCCATCTGGGCTCACTCTTTTGGCTGGACAAAACAGAGAAAGAAATATGGACTAACTGAAGACAAATGGAGTAACACTGATGATAAGGTGGATCACTACCCTGTTGCATCTATAGGAACCCTGGGTGTCTAGTGTGGCACCTGCTCTTTAGACATCTAAAACAGGAGGTATTAATTTCCAAATAGTTTAATAAGGTATCTTAAGAAGCATGTGACATTAGGCTAGGTTTCCCCATACAAAGGCTAGAAACTTAAATCTATTTTATCTATATTCAAATGGGTCTTCTCAGGCTATTGTAAGGGTGATCTGTGCTAGTGACGCAGCACAAACCAGCTGCACAACAGCACTATCTGGCATTGATATCTACCTCTGATTTTGTGCATAGAAATCATGTAGATGCACAAATACAGATACACATACACTTTTGAGGCACAAAGGAAAAAGGATTTTAACTCTGCAGTTTCCAAGAAAATTGCAGAAATGACAGAAAATATATTAAAAAAGCAGAGAAGACTTAAATCCCCAAACATCTCTGCTAGACATGATCAGCGGGCATTTTATTTGTCGCTAACTCATTCTGAACTGTTGCTCTATTCAGACCTTGCTCTGGTGCCCTGCCCTGTAACTACAGCATGCAGGATTAATATCCTCACTAACTGTTGCGCATTTGGCAATATGCTCTTGCCCAATTTTTACTGCCCCCCTAAGGAAATAAAAGCACTGTGTATTCTAGGAAAAAAACACACTTTTTAAATATTCATATTTCCATGGTTGTGTGTGTCTGTTGTGTAAGTTTTCCTTGGTGGCAGTGAACAAAGTACTCTTCTGTGGAGCAGGCTCTCCTGTCTCCTCCAGCAGACTCAGTGTCTGTACAGGGAATTCCTGTTCCTGGCCCAAACCCACAGGCCCTCGGCGCTAGAGGACAAGGTCGGACGTTTCACACTCTCTCTTTCTCTTGGCTTGATAGCTGATCTGCGTCCTGGAGAAATGGGCTCGGAAAGACAAAAAGAGGAGGGCTGAGGCAAAGGAAAGGGAGAGCACATGCATGTACTTCCAACTCATCCTGGGAACTTTAACAAACTTTTCCTCCCTAAAGCAAGTTTGTTCTACTTTTGCAGAAGTCCTGATAGTCTTTGGCTTACTGTGCTCCTGATTTAAATGAATTAGTGGTACTTGGCTTGGTTGCTTTGCCAGCACTGTGACAGTGTCATCCAAGCCTCATTTCACACCTTCCATCTTCCATCCTGCCCATGAGGGCTTTTTTTTTTTAACTTACAGTAGCAGAGACTGAGCAACAACATCCACTGCGAGGTAAAATGCAGCCTACAGAAAGAGAGCTTCTTTGTTTAGACTTCAGTCAAAGGATCCACGGAGCATACTTCGTGGCTACTTATGGTCAGGGAGGAATGCATATTTTTTCAAAGTTGTGCACTTTCAAGACAGGTAATTGTGTAACCTTAGCTGCACTCTTTTTTTCCCTTTCCCCTAAGGCTGGAGTGACACCTTGCATTCCAGCTGGTGCAGAGGGCATGGCGTAGCTGCACTGCACCACAGTCAGCTTCAGTTCAGCTCATGATCTCCTGTCCTTCACTGAGAAGGATGGTATCAGTCCTTTCAGGCTCTCCCCAGCTGCATCTCATTTGCTGATTACTCTCCCTTTCACGCACAGTACAGGGTACAGTATATGAGGTGCCTTTATTATTCTCTGCAGCTATGCTTTCTATTGAGAGCTAGGGTAATTATTCTATTTCTGTTTCAGTGTCAGGTACCACATAGTTTATGCATTTGACTCTTTGAAAACATGTTTTGCTTTGATGTTTGCTTTTCTAATGGGGCTAGTTTGCATAATACCTTCTGCTGCAAAAGAATGCTGAATCTACAGATGAGCTATCCCTTCTCAAAATACTGATTGCTATCAGGTGGCTTGTTGAAGGATTTGGCTGTGGCTGTGCACGCGTGTGTCTGTGTGTATGTGCACAGCTAGGGGAGGGAGGTAGGTTAATTTCCTGTCTTTGACCAATTTTGACATAATGCATGAGCAAAAGGAGCTAGATCCATTAGGATATTAACATTTACCCGCTTCCCCAAAGCAGCATAGCAAGCTGTCTATTTGCAAGGGAGTTGTTATGTGCAGGGAAGGCATGAGATGGCAGAGAAAAGGGGAATGAAGTATTTCTGACACTCATTTCTAAAGTACAATGTTCTTCACAGTACTATTCTACACAATAGAGTGCTCTTCACATTAAATGACTTTTATACCTGCAGATTTTCTCCAGTGTTCATCTTTAGTAGTGAGGATGGCTAAAATCAGATAGCTAAAGCATACAAATCTGCATAGATCCTAAAGTCAGGTCAGGGAACATGAAACTGAATAGTTGTAAGGAATGTTATGGGATAGATATAGATATATACATACACATGCATATATATGAGTGTGTGTGCATGTGAGATTTGCAGCATGTTTCTTCCTTTTCCCAAATGATATGTTACCACTTACTCATGCTGACCTCTCCCCAGTGAAAACCCTTATCTGCTGCCTACTCATCTGACCTTGTTGCTTTTCCATGCCTGGACCTGATGCCTGACTAACTCCTAGCAGGCAATAAAGGTGTGGGGAGAGAAAGGACTCCTCCTTTCCTTTTCTTGACAAGGAACCTGAGCCAGAGCCCACCTTTCCTCTGAAAGTGCTCTCATATACCGGGGAGCTGAACTTCAAAAATTCCCACTGGCAGCAAGCGTTAAGAATCAAATTTGACATTTCGGCCTCGGTATTTTGCTTGCTAGACTATACGCTAGATGCTTTTTATAAAATTCAGTGACTATCCTGTCTATAGCATAGGATACTTCTCTGTTTTCAGAGAAATATTCCTGCATTCCACTGCCATCTGAATATATCTTTGGATCAGAGTTGGATCATATCTCCCGAGAAGAAACTTTCTCATAATCAGAAGATTTTTGGAACTTCCTGGCTTTAGTGAGTAGAAACAATTGGAAATACCATGAGAATCATAATTAAGAATAATTTGTGCTAACAAAATGCCTCCCATCTGTAGATCTGAAAAACTTGGATGAACATTAATGAATGACACCCCTTACTACTCTGGAATATTGTTATCCCAGCTTTGCAGGGGGGTAATAAGGGAACTGTTAGGAATCTAAGGGCCCACTCCTGAGAAAATTTCTGGTAACTTTACTGGGAGCTGGACTGGCCTGTTAGTGGATTGCTCAAGGCCACACAGTGAGTGAGTGATAGCTTTGGGAACGGGACCCAGAGGCACAGGACTGCTTTGTTTCTTTCCAACCCTCAACTTTCTTCAGGTCTTTCATTACTTTTCTGTCCGGATGAGGTGCCTGAAGTTGAAAGCATAAGGCAACAATATAGAAGGTTCATTTATAGCATTTCAAACCTCAGTAGAAAGCTTGGCTCTGGGCTGGTCTGAGGGAGGAATTTTAGCAAGACCCAAATTTTAAAGACGTATCTTAAGTTCTCAGTTCCCACTTTTATGAGCAGGAGAGACCTAAGGCCTTTAACAACTCGATCTCTAAATAGTGACATTGCTCCATCAAGCTTAAGTATTCCTTGTGTGAGATTTCGGAGAAGCTGAGAAGAGCTAAACATAGGAGAATCAAACCCTACAAACAGGTCAGCTTCCCAAAGAGCATCCCTACCCCGAGGAGACCTCTCCCCACCAGTGTATGCCTACAGATCAAAGCCACATCTGCTGCTTCCAGGAGACACCTGCCTCACTCAGGGCAGCAGCCTGCTGGCTCCCCCTGCTCCAGGGTGGCCCTGGCAACCTCCCCCCCAGGCTCCTACCCTCCTCTCCTGGCCTGCCTGATGGCCTTTTTGCCTTTCAGGCTGGGTTTTCCTACCACTTGCTTAATCTTTCTGCAGCTGGGCTGCTTTCCACCTGCTCCCTGGATTAACCCTTTCCTTGTCATTACAAACCTCATTGCAGATGTATGTAGATGCATGCAGATGAAATGCACATGTATGGAAGCTGAAGTCAGCACTGACCAATGCAATACGATCTTACTAAGCACCCCGGTGCCAGTGAGAACAGAATAACAAGTGAGATTTCGGATTTGTGGGAAACAACTTATTTTTAATAGTTTGGGATATTTTTGGGGTTCTGAGTTCACTAGGAGAGAACCCAGAACGCAGGAGAAGGGCTGGTCCTCCTGGGGCCGGTGCTCATACAACCCAGGGCCAGTGATCTTGCATCAGCCTAGACCTGCTCTGGTGAAGAACCTGTCATGCACTGTCCTGTTCTGCTCATTACAGGACCCTGGACATTCAGCACGCATCCAGGCAGGGCTGTGGGAAACCTACCGTGCCATTAGCAAAAGTTTGTAAAAGTAGAGACTTTCCTAATACTCTTATTCAGTTGAAACTGCAGAAGTCTTTGAGCCATTTCCATATTGAAGTATTGAAAGTTCATAAACTATTATTTTTTCTAATGAATGAAATTAAAATATAATAGCTTAAGTTTTGATTTGAGACTGTGAGCTAAAGGTAGAGGTAATGGAATAACCCTGGAGACTCCCTATAATTGAATTCAGTAACAGTCTGTGTAGCTGTTTTCTGAAGGATTGTAACAAAATCACACTACCCATAGGGCAAGTACTTACACAGACTCCATAGTAGTCTCTTTCTAAAGCACTTCATACAAAGGAAAGTTGTTTAAGAGTGAGCTGTGTTGCTCAGCAACACTATGTATTTAATTTTTTTTTCTTTTTTAACATTTCATAGCTCATGGGACTTTAGGCACAAGAAATAATTTATAAGAAGGCTCCACTGTAGTTTTCTGAAGTTTATTTGACTGTATGAAAGCATTTCCAAATAAATTACATAATCTACAAGATATGTATGTTATTTGCGTGCTGCTTTGCTGGTATTTCTACTAAAGTACTGTTGGATAGGACTTGAAGCTGAACTGAGATATCATCTGTTCATTCATTGGTTGAAATTAATATTTGGGTCATTTTACCTCTCCCCACGCTGCCCACTAAGAGATAAGGAGAACCCTTTTATAATTCACCCTTTTAATTATCTTTATATGTTTTACACAGTACAAATAACAAACTGGTTGAAAAGAGCACAGATGAAGTTGCTTGTGGCTCTATGAGAAGACTGCAGTTACAAATATTCAACCTGATTATAAGGACACAGTGCATCCTCTATTTTTCCTCACCATTTAAATAATAAGATAGGTTTATCCCAAATAATTTCCTGCTCTTATGTACCATGTTTATGGGATTACAAGAGTTATATGGAAGGGTATGTGCCTGCGTTCACCTTTGAGCCACGGAAAAACTAATTTTCAGGGGAATTAGCCTTGACAAATACTTTTTCTTGAGAATGACCATTAAGAAGTACAGATAAAGTCTGAGAAAGTTTCCTGGCTATATATTGGTAAGGTAAGTTTTCTCCACCTAGCTCCCACTGATCCTGGAAAGCTTCCACACCTTCTGGCCTCATTACCCATGTTCCTAGTTTCCTCATTACTTGTTCTCAACTACTGCTGGGCAAATTCTGCAGAACAGTATTCATAACATCTGTTCAAAGACAGCCCACACTCTAACTGACATGCCTCTTTAATGCACTTTCTGTGAACAAGGGGACAAGCAAATATTTGTTCACAGAAACACTGCTGAAAGAGAAACCTCCATGGGTAACCGTTGACATCTGAAATTGCAGGAGGATTGGGCTTCTGGGTGAGATGTGGGGAAGAGAAGGTGGGTTGGTACGGTCACTCTGAAAGTGCTTTGTGAGTTCGACATTTGAGAAGCAAGATCATTGGTATGTGATGTCTGTTCGTTTCTCAGTCAAATCCCCAAATCCTCCCTTTAGAAAGCAAATCCCGTCCCAGAGAAAAGCGTGAGAGCAATCTGCAGATGGAAATAAATAGCAATAAACTATCTGATGAGTTATCAAGAGTAACAAATGATTCACTACCAATACAGGCCCTTCCATGGATAAGTTACAAATGCAGTTGAAGGCTGTTCAATGTGGAAAATACATTCACTTCTATCACTTAGAGGAGTCCCAGCATAAGGTCATCTGAAAGCTGTCTGGTACCTCAGTCAAATGATCTTGTAGCCCTCATCATGGGCTGTGACTAGTCCTTTCCAACCCTAACTATTCTATGATTCTATGATAAATTAAAGGAAGCTGTGACAGTGTCAGAATAATTTGGAGCAGGAGAGAGCCACTGCAATATGAGGAGAGCTTAAAATGTGTTTTTTTTCCAGGGAGCTTAGGATATGGTTAGCATTTATAAAAAAAGGAGTGTTAGCTGCTTTAAAACAAGACGGGTTTTCCTTAGTAACTGTGTATTTGCATTTCAAAGTGATAATTACAGGTATGTATGCATACAATTAAATACACTGCACAAAGTGAAAATAAACAAATAACCGGTGCTATTAACCCAGCCCTATGAACATTTTTTTTGTTATAACATAAATTAATGTGTTCTTTGAAAGAATAATAACATGAAATATTCCTATTTGAGATTCTCGAGGATTATAGAAACAACAAAAAAATTAAAGCTGTGAAACCCTTTAACACTGACAAGTCCTCTTAATCACCCAGCAGTTGGACCTGGCCAGCTACCCTGATGCAAGCTTTCTCATTCCCGTTGGTAATACATTCAGCAAGTTCCTCTGAACTCCAGGCAATCAGACACATAGATGGCATACCTAAGGCTTGCTCCAGCAGGCTCCATTGACGTTTGCACTGTTGGAAGCCATTCTAACACAGCTATTTATGAATATGTAACATGCAGACTGGATCTTGCCCAAGAGCTGCTCCAGTTTTAATGACTCTACTCCTGTTTGCACATACACACACTGCAAACTCTCTCTGTAGGTGAGCTAAGCAGATCCAGGAAATGCTAGACATTTTGATTTTAGGGTTTGGTGACAGGAATTGTACGCAAGCTGTGATTTCTTGCAAGAATTCCTCACATTTCTGACACACAGTAGGGTGGATACATGTTGTGTAAGAGCTTTTAACCTTAGCATTAAACTGGTCAAGTGACAAATGCTGAAAGAAAGCTAGTGTGTTCAAATGATATTGAGCAATACTTATCTCACATAACAAATAACCACTCTATTACTGTGGCTAGTCCTGAAAAAATCTCCCTCCAAATTCCTCTTTTTTTTTTTTTTCTAAAAAATGGGCTTTGTAAAGTCCTGTCTTGACTGTGTCATACTGCCTGAGGACAGCAGCAACAGCAGAGTGACCTGCTCCAGCCACATGCCTTAAAGGATTGCCTCACTAAAATTAGAGTGTAGCTAGTCTCTGTGCCCATTCAGCCTGAAGAGTCTTCTGTGCTCAATGTGCTCTCTTGATTAGCTCTGTCCTGAGTTGAAGTTAAAGCCTAGTAACTAAACAATTTTATCGTCTCTCATAAAATATCTTTCAAGGCAGTTTCCTACTCCCTCAATTCTCTTCTAATATTCCCATGGACTGTTTTGGGATTCGATGTTGGGTTTAAAAAAGCTTGTTTGCTAAACCTCATCATCCTCCTGCATTCTCAGCATGCTATTGTACTGCCTAATCCTTGGTGGTAATCTGCCTTTTCAGACCAGTGCTTTCCTGGTATTATCAGAGAGATCAAAAAGAGTTTTCAGCTGGCTGAAGTCATCACTTAATACACTAGGGGTATGTGGACCTGCATCTACCTATGTGTCTGCAGTTTTAAAAAGTCCCCTTGAAACAAACTGATAAAATAAATCAGAGTGGCAGCTAAGATGGGCTTTCAGTGAATGCAAAACAAAATAGAAGACACAGAAAATAATTACTGCTATTATACCATTTTCTAGACAGCACTATATTCTACTGTCATAGGTTCAGCAGCAGCAGTTTTTCTCCTTCGTAGTAGCTGGTATCCATCAATTAGTGTTTCTAATTCCAATTCCAGGACCCTACAGAATCTTAGGAGAGGGAATCTTCACCAGAGAGTTCAATGGACGAGGTACGATTTATATGTTGCTTTTGAAAAAAAAATGATGGTTAAAATATGTTGTCAGTAGTGAAAAAAAAAACCACCAAACTTAATTTGCTTCCCCTCCTTAATATGTTCTACATGTAAGTCTGCAATATTTCTCTAGAAACTTTGAGGTGTTCTTTTCCTTTGGGAAAAAAAGAAAAAAATGAATGTTTTTTACAAAACTTGGTTGGTTGTTTTTTCTTTCCTTTGTTAAAAAACCGTTTCTAGAGAAAAAAAAAAGTTATCCAAAACTTTGATGAATGCTACCTGTTGTGAAGATTTTTCATTTTGATGTTCTTAAAAATCTCTGTTCTTAATACAGCCTTGAGTACATAAACCACACAAAACCTTAGAGTAGCTGATCACTAGGGTAGAAATCAAGTGTTTTAAACACTTCAAAAACCATCTGTGAGATCTTAGAAATCTGACATGAGTTTTAATGTCATTTAAGATATCTTCCAAAATTATGTTTATATATCCTTAACATTAAGGTTGGCTGTGCAGATGCACAGATGATTTTACATACCATTATGTATGTCAAGTACCACTAGGCAAAGTGGTGGGTGCATCTTACGCTAGCAGGGCTGGTGTCCCTGGCATCCGTTGTCATTCTCGGCCTGACTGGTGCAATAGTGAGTGGAGAAGTGCCAGTGAAAGTGCTGCCAGGTCATCCCTGCTGCTGCTCTGAGAGCTGCCCTTCCCTTTGGTGCTTGGAGTGAGCTCTCCATTGCACTTAGAGGAAGATAAACACTCTTGGTAGGTAGCGGTAGCTCATACTGTTGAGGAGTGCTGCCATGACTGCTGTAGGAGGACAACCCTTGCCTTGAAGGTTTTGTTATCCAAAATTCCTAATAAAGTGGTGCTGTACAAAAATTGGACATACTGGGAGATAAAAGATATACACTAAATCTTCCCAGACTGAACTATCTTACGTTATGGCTCAAGCTCCTGCAATCAGTTACCAGAGTAGAAGTTCAGCCTGGCATAGCAAAAATAGGATATATTCTTAAATAGTAGAGAAAGTCTGTGGAAGTAAGGGCAAACAGAATATAACTCAAATCTGATGTCAGAGCCTGTTTATCTCTAAGGCTACCACACCCTCCCCTACCCCCAACAGCTGCTTTTGAAGGCCAGATTCAACAAAAGCCAGCCAAACCAGTGTAGAAAAGAGGGAAAAATGCAAAACATGGCCTGTCCATGAGCAAGGTCCCATTGTCTTCAGGGGTCTGACAAGATGGTACACTTTGCAGTCAGCACTTGCTGCTGCTCATAGTGTGGTACAACCTGTTTGTGAGTTACATGTATATGCTTGTGCAAAATCTGTGAATGTACATTGAACTCCTCTGCCTTTTTATCTCCTGTGCAGGATACTTGAGATGTTCTGATTTTCTAACCAATTGCACTTGTTGCTTGGGGGCCTTTACCTTCTTGGTGCTACATTATGCTGTCTGTCATATCTATTTCTAGACACTCAGCATTACTGCACATGATAGAAGATGCATTTCAGAAAGTCCTTTCCCTTTCCTTTCCTTCTCAAAGGCTGCTGTGTTGGGTGCAAATGAGCTGTCCTAGCCTTTCTTCTTAATGCAATAATGATCAATTGCTAGAATGCTTCAAAATATGTATGCATACATATATGCACAGTTGTTCCTGAATTTCCTATATACATTAAAATTGCCTAATAATGAATATAATTTGAATTGAAACATCACTCAGTTTTCCAGTTCTTTCCAAGGTCTTTTCTATTGACATATCATGTTCAAGTTAAAAACAGGAAAATAGAACAAAGCAAAATGAAATCTCTCCTAATTATGAGATCTCTTTCAAACTGTCTCTAGCCAAAAATTGCCCATGATTCTGTAGAGAGTAGCATGAGTCGAATTCTTTTTCAGCAGAGCAAGACTGATTATTTTTTTTTCCATATGTTGAGTTAAAGGTCATAGGCAAAGATATGAAATTGACATTGAAATAAGATGTTCGTTTCAAGCATTGTACTGGCTATGTTAAATGAATTTGTCTATGTTAATATAAATTATTATTTTTTCTGTGTCAAGAGGATTACATCAAAATTACAGGATACAGCTACCAGGATACTTCCTTAGTACCTCTGAAATGAGCAGAACTATTATTTGTTTTTTCCACTGCCTGGTTCTAAATGTTATTCTGAGCCTTTCAAAAGACCTGCCGATCCATATCTACAAAGGCCTCTTCAAAGGTATGGACAAGGAATATTTATTTCTGTAGTTTGCAGAACAAGAGAGGGTAGATGTACAGAGTAGTAGTATGAAGATGTGCTCAAGCGATCTGCCTTTGTGTGGAAGTTAAGCATAATTTGGCTGAGAAGCAGACACTTTTCTAAATTGGTGATACTTTCATGATAGTTACCCAGGAGGAAGTTTGCCTAAATTCCTCTTGCATCTCCTATTTCAGCTCTCTTTACAGAAATTTATTGAAAAGGTGTATCTACTGAAGAGTTGTGCTCAAAAGTCTTCTAGAACCAATATCTTACCTGAAATATCTTGCATCTATCCATTAGCCCCTACATTCTTGACTTAAAACTAGGTAGTGGCGGTCCTATTATTCCCATAAAAGTGTTTACGATGTGTATTTTTTTGGCATTCTGCATGAATATGAAAGGCAATCCCAAAATTTTTGTATGCTACAGTTCTCCTCCAGACAAGTTAAGAGTCAATAGAAAGACACTGATGTAGGAGGCTTAGATTCAAGCCTCTATTCTTGTGAAAACTAATTTTGTACACTGATGAAAATAGCTATTAGTACTGCAGACCCCTGTAGCACAGCTCATCTGGTGGACATAACACTTATTTGATATATAAGAAATACAGGGATGTAATTCCAAGTCTCTATTCTGAAGCAGGTAGAACTAAAATGAACTCAAGTTTTCCCACACTCTGGTAGATGACCTAAACAAAAGGGCATCCTGGGACAGAGTTTCCACAGTAATTCTCAGTTATTTTTTTGTCTCTCTTTGTCCCTCTCAGCCAACCCTCTCTTCATATTTTGACCAAAACTTGATCATCACCCTGAGAAATTTTTCCTGAAATAATTTTAGTGAAAATTCACACAAATAGCTTTGGTTTCAAGCCCTCTGTGTCTTTTTAGAGAGAACAAAATGAAACAAAACTGAATCAACAACAAAATAAATCTCCAAACCCTGAATTGAAAGATTTCCAACAGTCTCCACTTCAATATTCTGTGACCACACTATTCATAGGCAATGTAACATTAGAAAAGTAGTCTGTATGACTGCCATACACACAACTTCCACTTTAATAAGTAATGAACAGCATTTTGGATGCCTGGAGATATGCTAGAACTCACCAAACTACTGCAAAGTCCTCTGAATAATGAAGTAGAATTCTGCCATCATTTACTTCTGTAGCAGTGCCCTACATAGTATTTTCTCCTTTATTTTAGGGAGCTGAGGAAGAAAAAGAAACAGATAAATGAGGTATTTTAACATTTATGGAAATGGTTGCCTTTGAGACATGAAAATTTCTAAAAAAAAATGCTGATAGGTATTTCTAAGCTACAAACTCAGATAAAGAAGCTGTGGAAAAATGAAGTGGAAAAACTTAACTCTGTTCTCTTAATAATGTCACGTGGCCATTATTAAATCATATGTTTGACTTTAGGAAGGTCTGTTAACAGACTCTGATGGTCATTGAAACAGGCCATTTTCTGTATGATGCCAAGGAACAGGAGTTTTCTTCTCTGAAAACCTAAAGTAAAAATCAGATAATGCCTATGAAGAGGAGATGCTGAAAGTCCTCATATTCTGTCAAGCCACACTAGGTCCCATGTGATGTTCCTGCAGCTCTGCAGTGAATGCTGTAGATTAAAAAGCTGTTTGAATGAAGTCTGAAGAAATACTCTTCCTGCCTGTGTACTATTATCGCTAACAGTCATAAGAACCAGAATCCAGTCATGGGATTTCTGGCTGGCTTAGACGAGAGAGGACAAAAAGGTATCCCATCATCTGTCATTCATTGCTGCCAGATGTGTGCTGCTCCCAGTTAGAAGTGATTTCAGTGCATGACTCACTAGGTGCCGTTTTGTTCCATAGCTGGTGCAATGTTCCACAAGCCTGCCAGCTTTCCCTGTGATCAATGTACAAGAGTGATTACCACCTAAGTTTTTCCCTAATTAGCAGTTTTAATAGAGTGTGGGCAGTTCCACCCATATGTGAATGTCAAAGTAAATACCTTGACCCTCAGTCATTGTTAGCATTTAAACTAAATATAGAAAATTCACTTTGCTCAGTTCTTGTAGGAAAGATTCAGCTTTACATCTGCACAGTCTATGTAAAAAAAAGAAACTAAACATGCTAATAGAAGCTGACATTATTACTACGATTGTCATATGCCTCTAGTGATGGTGGTCATGTGAGAAGACACAATGAATATCGTCTTGTTGAAGAGGGAGTGTTTGCATAAAATTAATTAAATAATAAACATAGCTTTGTTATTCAACCATTACAGCTAATTAAAAAATATAACCACAAACAAAACAAAAACACAGGAGTAAAAAACTCAGGCCCTAAAAGTATAGTTACTAAAGATGAGTGCCCAAGGTTTAGACCTGCATATCTGACTTTGAAGACATCAGTCTGTTTCTAGGTTAGGGCAAAATCTACAGCTAATTGCATTCCCTTTTACTGATCATTTGACAAGCTAAGAAAATTGGGGCTGCTCATCCTGTAGAAGCGCAGACTGTGTGGAGATGTCACAGCGGCCTTCCTTTATCTGAAGGGGGTCTACAGGGATGCTGGAGAAGGACTTTTCATCAAGGACTGTAGTGATAGGACAAGGGGGAATGGGTTCAGACTTAAAGAGGGGAGATTTAGGGTGGATATAAGGGAGACTTTTTTTACTGTAGGGTTGGTGAGGCAGTGCAACAGGCTGCCTAATGGAGTTGTGAATACTCCATCCCCAGCAGTGTTCAAGGCCAGGTTGGACAGGGCCTTGAGCAACCTGGTCTAGTGTGAGGAGTTCCTGCCCATGAATTGGAGTTGAACTAAATGAGCTTTATGAACCATTCTATGATTCTATGATCATTTCCCCTAGAACATTTCAAAATTTAATGACAATCTAAATAACTGACAATTGTAGACCGAGAAATAGAGAGTTAATCTGAAGTGACATATCACAATATTTGTAGTTAAGGTATTTTATATATGGGGTGTTTGCTATATTCCAGATTTCTTCACTAGCGTACACCCTAGGAGGGGAATCATTGCACGCACCTCTTTCCTTTTGCCCCATATAGTAATTTGTATGAGTTTTCGGCCATCCTTGCAGCTAAACCCCAAAATTATTCCAGGTTAATTTTGTTGCTGAATGGTTCTTCTGTCTTGTCACCTGAAAGCTGAAGTTTTCTGAAGACGGGATAAACTTCACATGTAAAAAATCTTGCTTAATCGACAACTCTATTTATCTGCCAGAATGTATTTTAGATGGAAAATTTTCAACTAGCTTCAGCTAAAATCTATTTCTGTGCTGGCAAAATTCCTCTTAAGAGTGAAGAGAGAGTACATAAAGGAATAAGCCCAACCATTAGATAAAAGGGTCTTGTAATGGGTTAAATTAACTTTAAAGTTTGCTTGCCTGTTGGAAGGTATAATAAAACATATCCCCAATCCAACGGAGAGCCAGTGGGTCTAATTTTAGGGTTACCAGCTGTTTATATTTGGTGATGCCTGTCATTACAGAACAATTTCTGTGTCTGTGGCTAGAGCCACTAGTGCCAAACTGAAGAGTAATAGAGAGAGAGGAGCAGTGTAGATTGGTTAACCTTTCCTTTGTGGCAATTAGTTTATCTGCTCATTGGCACTACACTGTTAGTGGGTATTGGCCATGGTCATAGCAAGCTGGCTAAAACTGTTCTTCAAATCAGATTCCTGCATGTGTGAGCAAGACTGGCCCTTCTCACTGAAACCTTACTAGGGCTCTGTGCATAGGCCTATGAGATCAAAAAGTGAGATGGTCAGAAAGGAAAGAGGGGAGTAATGAAATTTGGACTAACCAGATATGTAATTGAGTAACTCAGTATGTAAGTTGCTTTATGATTTTCATTGGCCTTTTTAATGCCTAAGTAAGTGAGCTGTATATGTTGCCAGATATGTCATCTGTTACTTTTGTGGTATTCCCACAAGCTGGGAAACAGTCTCAGGAGAAGGCCAAATGTCATGGTTTGTTAGTGCTATAAAACACCAGAATGCTGCAAAACTATGAAGAAAACATAAAATCATAATCGCTCATGTCTTTTTATGGTTATTGTCCTCTATGACAGGGCACATTTCTGAGAAGCTTTTGGTATAAGCCTTTCATGAGACATTTACAAGTCCTGTCATATCAGTTCCCTCTGCCACAGATTATACTAGGACTTTGCTACAAAAGGGTGTTGCTTCAGCCTCCTAATGATTTTTCAGAGATACTAAGATTTTACAAAGTCCTGATCCCCCAGCACAATCCTTGTGAGATGAGTGAGAAGACACAGGGGTAGGGCAGTTCCAGGACAGACATTTACTCTTTTGTTAGAGCAAAAAGTTGCAGCCTCTGCATTAGCTAACACTGTATCTTTAAGGCTTTTTAAAAATACCTGAGGACCCGTTATTATTGATGTTATGGGAGCACACTGATTCGTCATCCGATGTTGAGTATCAACATGCTAATGAGTACAGCTTTTGAAAAGAAATTGGAGATTAAACAGACAATGTGCAAAATGGAGGAGCAAAGGAGGTCACTATTTCAAAACCAGGGACCTGATTTAGAATGAAGTTGAATAATTTTCCTCAAACATTTCAGAGTAAGTTACGAGAAGTCTAAGAAAAGCCCTGATGTACATCATGAGAAGTAGCTTTGTGGAGATTCATGAGAATTTGGAAATGAAGATTTATCCTTAGTTAACATTTTAATTATTCTTTTACTTATCCCAGAAGTCTGTATTAAGCTTTGCTAAGCATGTACTGAAAACCTTGATGTTGTAAGCAAAAACTGATTCACCTAAGTGAAGCAAAAGTAATCTGCTTATAATGAATTTTCTTTTGCAGTGAGAAGAAGAGGAATAGGAAATTTCACTGTTAACTTTTAAAGATATTTGAGTGGGGAAATCTCAGGCTTCTTTCAATGCAGCAAAATGTCAATGTTTCATTGATGTCCCCACAAACATGCAAAGATAAATATTGCTACCCTATTCTCAGAAAACATAGCTGAAGTCTATATTCTATACAGAGCAGCTAGCATTAGATAACCAATGAGTCCTACTCAGCAAACAACAACTTTTCCTGAGCTTCAGTATGCATTAGTAGAAGACTAATTTTGTCCTTTAGGGCTCTGTCTTGCATGGATGGACTGGCAAAAATGCTTCATGTTTCATTCTCTGCTAAATTAATATTGATTTCTACTCATTCTCACAATGAACAAAGTAGAACATTTCTTTTCAAAACAAAGAAAGTAAAACAATTTATGCAAGCTGGTGAGGAAAGTCTATGGCAGATGCCTAGGAATAGACTTTTGACTTAATTACAAAATCATGTTGGCTTATGTTATAGGGTTAGAGTAGAACAAGTGCCCATACCCTGATGTGAAAACCTCCTGCCAAAGGCAACAACTTGAAGAACTGTTTCTAGCAAAGGATTCATTACCTTCTATTTGGTGGCAATTACAGACATAGAAAAATGAAAAATTCACATTGGGCACACTTTTGTTTTCCCTCCTTTTTATTGTCCCTTTTTGGTTTTTGCTGGTTTTTATGGACATTTTATTTTGGTTTCTCACACCCCTTCTTACTCACTTGAACTTACCTTTAGTGTCTCTGGTGACACTGAATTGGATCATCGTGACAGCAAGACTTTGGCAGTTGTCAGCTGTGTAAAGAATGGCAGGCAAATAGGAAGCTAAGTGCCTTTGTAGTGGTTTATACCAAAAGTGTGCCTGGCATGTCTGTCTAATTTCCAAGGGAAAGGCAGAGTATGGTGTGGCAGGCAGGCATGGTCACAACAGGTTACAGTGAGGTAGTCATTTCAGAGCATGCAATTTCCTCTTTGAGTCATTTTTCAAGAAGAGATGAATCACTACGTCCTCTTCTGTAGTTGTGGTTCTGCTGCTGCACATCAGTGCTGTGACTAGATCTGAGGTGGATGCACCTTTTTAATGTTAACAGAAGGTGAATTACTGTGTACTACAGCAGAATGCAAAGTTTAGGGAACATGGCAAGAGGATATGCAAAGTGCATTTGCAACTTCCACAGCTGACCACACATAGCAACTGCTAAATAATGAATATGGGATCTTAGTAAGGCATAAAGAAATGAAAATTAAGTTACTAACCTGCTTTGTTTTGTTTTAAACTTGGCATGTGAAGAGCTGAAGAATTCTGCCTCACACCATTGTTCAGGGAACAAGATTAAAACTGTACTAACCTGCTCTGTCAAAGGATCAATATTAGCAGCTAGATTTGCTGTTTTCGAGTGTCTCTATTCTCTGGTAAATCTCAAATAGTTGTCTCTTTCACTTGGTGGAGTTCTTTTTTTGTTTAGATCTTTAGGAACTTTCCACATCACTAAAACTCTCTGTGGGGCTGGCAGCTTTGACATCTGACATCCGTTTTTTTCTTGCAGCATTTCCACAGAAAGGTAGCAGCAATTCCCAGTGGCAGCTTCCCAGAGCAGAGGGAATACCTCAGTGGATAGTTCATTTGTTATGCAGCATCTGGGATTCTTTTCAGCATCTCCAGTTACTGGCATGATCCAATTTCCATTAACAAGTAAAAGATTTCCATGACTTCAGTGGGGACCAGAACTAGATCTTAAACTTCTGTTGACACCAAACATTGAAACAGAAAGTGGACATTGTTGCTGAGATTTGTATAGAACAAAACAGAATAGAAACTTTAGGTTTATATGGTATGAAGAATAGAAATACCTGATGTTGCTGAAGGGTTTGGGTTTTTCTTCCCTTTGTTTTGTTTATTTTTTATAATATTTGATGTCTAATGGAGTAAAAAACCCTTGTTTTAATAGCCTCAGGATGGTGAACTTTGTCATACTATTGTCATACTGTCTTCCTACATGTGAGACAGGACTGCATCTATTACTGCTCTGATGCCTTTATTGTTAATCAATGCCAACAGGAAAAGACAGCTCCATTAGAAACAAATGGTTGTAGCACAATATCTAATCACAGGTATTTGCAGTGCTTTGGAAGCACCATTTCAATCTAAACTGTGATTATACAGGGTATTTAGCAATGTTGACTTGTCACTTGTAAATGGAAATACTGGTCTTGAGCAAAAAATGGCATATAACACATTTAGTTTAAGGGCAACCTCAAAGTTGGCTTCTTAATCTATGCAGCTACAGCCATGCTCTATGTGCAGCTAAACCCCTGCTGCCGATTGGCAAAGTACAGAATCCAAAGCAGTGGCAGAAACGCTCCCTTTATAGTGTCCTTGGGACACAAGCTATGTGATCATTATAAAATGGTGCACTTACAAGCTTAACACATGCAATATAATTTTGGTTTGATGCATAATATGTAGGAAAAGATTATGTGCATAATGAGAGTGAAGTCATCTACTACTTGAGCAGAGAGTGCCTTGCCAAATGAGCTAGCACCCTCCCACAGGGATCCTCTAGAGTACAGCTGGGTGAAATAGTTTGCCCAGAGCCTGTTCTTGAGAAAAGCAAAGGATTTTTGTTCATGTAGATATTCAGGTTAATTTCAATGCATCATTTTCCCCTGGGAAATGAAAAACCCAAACCAATCAAAAAAACAACAAAACAGCCCAAATCAACCAAATACCCAACAAAAAAGAAATCCAAATAATTTCAGTTAAATGCTGCTTCTTGAATTTTTTTTTTTTTTATATCAGTGTTTTGGAGCCTTGAGAAATATAACAGTCAAAACAAAAACGTGGACTTAAAAGTACCAGCCCCCACCCTGGAAATAGAGTATTACATATGGAGCTTTATGATCTACTTGTTCTAACTGAAATCCTGGTCTTGCCTGATTTTAAGATAAACCATGGTTTGGGTTGACCCAAAACATGTTGGTCTACTTTTTAGCTATTAGGGTTCCCTCATTGATCTGAGAAATTAATTCTGTGGCCCAATACAAAACAGGAGGATTTTTATATCAGATAACTTCTAAAACCACCCTGCTTTATCTAATTCTCTGCACTCTGTCTTTGCTCTGCAAGCCATTACAAAGAATAAGTCTCTTTCAGTGCCTTTTAGGGCACTTCAGAAGCATCCTGGTCTCATGAGTCCCTTCCTGCTCTGATCATGCAATATGTACTTAAGCAGGTCCTTTTCCAGGTTGCACAGCGTGGGAGTAGGTTAGTGTGCTTTTGCTTCCACGTTATGTACTCAAAAATGCAATTAAAGGCTTACATTATTGTATGGAATTCTGTTGGGAAGGTTATAAAGATAGGGGCCATCTGCAAAATTCGGGTCCAGGCCTGGCTTCATATTTCAAACGCGCTAAGTCCAAGGCTGTTTGGAGCAAAAGCTTTTGCTCTGTTCTCTCATTGTTCTTTGCCTCTGTACTTGTGTGTGTCTAAATATGCCACACAGTCCATACAGTGGTTCTGCTTATTTAGGCTATATCTGCACAGAAGCCCCTCTGTGTGTGTGTGTGTAGTGAATGCCTCAAATGCAGAGACACAGCAGCATTTATTCTTCCTGTTGTAGAAGCAATCGTGCTGTCTTTGCTCTGTATGACACTTAGTAGAAGACAGCACATAGTTAGGGTCTCATGAGATGACAGGACCTGATCCCTGATCCTCGAGCCTTTTTACAAGCAGATTGCAGCAGAACCAATTGGTAGAGATTTTGGCAGAACCAAACCAAGAGGTAGAAAGTTCAGTCAGACAAAAGGGTTCCTCAGAGGTAGGTCTAATGAGTGCCCAAGAAGTAGAGAATGTGGTAGCATGGCTGGCTGAAGCAGACTCCTTCTCCACAGAGAACCATGTGAGGTGGCACATCAAGGCCAGTCAGTGCTTGTTGAAAGGGCAGGGTGGCTGCAGTTTGCCCCTTTGCTGTCTCTAGCTTGGCTCAGTGGCTGAGACGAAAGCAGGATGGGATGTGGCACAGCTGCCTCTCCAAGTATCACCACTTTCAAATTCCACTTCTTATCTCAGCCCTTCTTCCTTGTTGCTAATTACCACCTACTCCAAGATGTCAAGAACATACTCCCAGGAATAAACTGCAAGATAAACAAACCCCAGACAAACATCAAAGCTTAAAACAAGCTGATAAGCCCCTTTGATTGATTTTAAGGGTCGGTAGGGAGAGGTGTGTTTGGATTGGAAGGTGCAAATGTTGAGCGGAGCAGCACCTGCTGTCTTGTGATCTGACCAAACCATTTGGCTTGAAAAGGCCAAGAGATAGGGAATCAGAAATCCATTTGGAGTTACAAAAGCAGCAGGGGAGGCTTAGATGAACAAAGGGGCTCTCCAGGCAGGGCCTTGTGCTGGTTTTTGTCAGCTTGGTATCACATTCCCTGCTCCAGCGTGACAGACAAATGCCAGGCCAGATGATGTGATACAATCAGCCTTGTTTGACTGAGGTCTGTACCTGTATTATGTGATGGCAGCAGATGCTGATTCAATACAGGGGCAAGTGCAGAGTTTCAACAGCTCAGCAAAAGTTATTTGCAGTTTCATTTGTCAGTGGGCAGGAAGGGCACTGTTCAGAGGCAGGGCAGGTTTGGGATGTGTCTGTGTGAGGATTGAGTACTTGTGAAAGATGCTCAGTTGCAACATAAAACATGTATACAACAGCAGAACTCCCAAACCCCTTCCCAGGGTCTCACAGGCTTTCAGTCCTGCTCTGCAGAAATTGTGCTTACCCTGGCTGACGCAGGAATGGGAATCCAGTGCATGCCTAATAAACTGGAGATTAGTAGAGAAAGCCTACAAAGGCCTAAATATGCCTAAGATCAAAGTGATATAATTTACTGTGATAAACAGGACATCACTTCCTCTCTGAAGTCCCAATACTGCAAAGATACTTCTATGCTCTTAACTATACACATACAATAATGTCACCATTACTGATAGGCTCTCCACATGCACAGTTAAGCAAATAGTATCCAAGGTCTCAGGCTCATATCAGCTAATTTAGAGTGCTTGTATCTGTGCCTGAGGGTGTCTAGGAGTGTTTCAAATGCTGCAGTGATGGGCTGAGGTGCCTCTGTACCATTTGTGCTTCAGTGTTTCTTCTAAAGTGACTCTTCATTGAGGAGAGCAATTGTGGTTGAAAGAGGGTAGCATGGCTGGGTATTCTGCTTTGCACTGTATAATGTTACAAGTGAAAAAATGTAGCTTACAAACTTATTTTACTTATTTACCTGCTTTTATGAGTTAAGTAACTTTCTGCTCTCTTGTTGGAGATTATTAGTTTTTTCCTAGCTGTTTGTTTGTTTGGATGGTTGGTTAGTTTTGTTTTTCGCTGCAATGAGACAAAAAAAAGGAAGGGGAGGAGAGAAGACTGTCTCTTTTTAGTTATAAATTTGCTATAATTGATGAAAATTCTAATTTAAATCTCATGCTTACCAAGCTCAGAAGTTCTGAGAAAACCTTTAAGGCTTCCCCTCTCTTTCTTGAAGCAAAAGCAAAGAAAATGAGGTAAAGTAATGATGGATGGGTGAAAAAGAGACAGTTCTTGTTACTGGAAAATTGAAGTGGGCGAGTGTTTCAGAAATGCTTGATCAATGTTTGCAAAAACCAGGAACAAATTTTAAGAAGAGAGTTAACCATCAGGAATAGTAGCAGAAAAACAATTTAAACTACTGAAATTCTCAACTTGAATTTTCATGGTATTAATCCAATTCTTGGATTATCACTTATCCAGTTATAGATTGAGTGATTCTATGCTCAGTGAAAAACAAGCAATGGATGTTGAACTTCTGCAAATGAGTTTTCAAAACCATATACATTTCAGGACAGAGGGACTTGTCCAATCCTATTACTGGCATTGCCTACAGTGTTTAAATAATGTTTCAAGATGTGCCTCTCCACAAAGGACAATGACAGCTAAAATTCCCAGGCATGCTTCATTTCCCAGTAAGTTTCCTTGAAACCACTTGGAGCATGTGCAATGACTTTAATAAGACTGAAGAAATATTGATGTACATTGAAGAGATCAAGGGGGGACATGTTTTTCTGACTCTCTACTTTAAAAATCCAAAGCAACATCACTCTACTGTACATTAGACTTTCTGTCTACTGAAATGGCATAGAAGGAATGTCTCTGAGGACTTCCCAGTGCCAATAGGGATGATTTATATCTTCAACACAATTTGGTTTAATCTTGAATGGAGGGGAGGAGGCAGGGAATGGATATGTTGATACATAAAGAAACATTATTTCCCAAAGGCAGATTTTATTTCTTTAACAATTTATAAAGCTCCAGAAGTGAAATATCACTATTTTGGGACTGGTGTTATATATCAATGAGTTTAGCAGCTGCTGGGCTTATGCATGTATTTTGTACTGTACATACATGCATAATCTCATTGATTCAACAGTGGTAACAGGGTCTTTATTGTCATTGTTGCAGAAGATCACTGAATTTGATCTTAGAAGACAGACTGTGCAAACTTGCATAACAAGCAAAACCAATTCTCCCTCCACTAATCACCCTATTAACTACTTCAGCTGCTGCATCTGACTTATTTTGCTCTTCATTAATAGCAGATATTACTACCATAGTTTTGTTTATTCTTCTAGGACTATTAATGTGATACATAAACATACAAATGTGATCAAAAATGAATGTATTGATCAAAATTTTCCTGAAGTCTAGTGAGGAATGGTGGATGTATACATTGGAAAGGGAGAAAAAACAAATCTTGTGATTTTTACTGTAGTTGTACTAGCTGTATAAAGCCTCTTATAGACTACTTAAAGTGAGTACCTGGATTTACAGGAAAAGATAAAGACAGGCTAATTTTAGGTAGAGAAACCAGCAGTGATAGCTCTTTCAGTAGAAGATTGGTCCTTAAAGATAAAGCCCAGTTATTAAGAGGTCTCTAAATAGTAAATCACATAACCTCAGATGTACACCATGGGCTCTTTCTGCCTGAATGCTACTAAATCTGAAAATTAAAAGAAGGGGAAAATAAAGAGTTTCCTCTTGAGGTTTGAAGGAACCTGAGGTAATAAGAAAGATAAGACTTTATTTCTCTTCTGGAAAGTAGAGGTACATGTTTGCTTTTGGGGTTTTACATATTGAACGGGAAAGAAACTTTCAGAGGGGCTCTGTATTCCCCATTTTAAAGGGGACTCTGTTTACCTGTGTTGCCTGTTTTCATCTTTCAGACCACAGTTGAGGTGAGAAAGGATATAGCTCTACTGAGATACACACAGTGTTCCCCTGTATGTTTTCCCTCCATTTTTGCTTAGTTTTGTTTTAGTTGGAGAAATATCTAGTTTTCAGCTCCACAGCTACAGAGCCTTTATTGTCAGTAAAATCAGTGTATTTTCCTTAGGCAAAGACAAAAGAGACAATAGAAGGGCAGTATATACAGTATGCATTGTTACAGGCTCAATGGGGGCTTCTGGTATGGGATTGATTATGGGGATACACAGTGAGGCAGGACCATATTCTTCTCTGAGAAACCGGGACTCCAGAAAGCTCCTGCAGACACTGGTGCCTTTTTCATTGCTTTTATTGGGTGCTAGGTCTCTGGATTTAGCTTGTTGTTATAGGATGCTTGCGTATTTATTTACTTCTAAAATAATTTAGTCCAGAGTTTGCTGAAGATTTCACATGTTCACCTGAGATGCAACACGATTCAAAATACAAGTATACTTCAAAAGTTTAAAAAGTTTACTTGATATCGATAGCATTCTTGACCAGGGCTTTGAAAATTGCTGGTTGTGGCAGTGAAAGGAGGAGCAATTCTATTAGTTTCTGCTGGAAGCTTGCAAAGCAGAAGTCTGCTAAATTTCAGTGCCTAAGAATGTCCGCATAGTTTGCTAATCCTTGGAAGTGGGGAGCCAGCTTTTAAAAACAGAAGGGGGGACTGGACTTTTGGTGTTTGCTAGCTCTGAAACTGGGATTTAGCCAGATTATTCTTCATTTCTCACTAAAAGGGGAGTCATAGTGCTTGCTGTAGCCAAATGGCAGTTGTGGGAGCTGGGACTTCCATTTACTACAAACAACAGCAAAGCTAAGAGGAAGCCATTGATACCAGATGTTTGTTCTACATAATCCAGAGGATGCAGATGTCTTTCTTCAGCAACGGATGTTCTATGATATTCTTTAAAGGCTGGTACCTAAGGAACTTTCTCTAGGTTGTGACTGGACTATGCATTTCTAAGAAGAATGGAGCAAGGTTTCCTTTTCTCTTTGCAGGTTACCTGAGGCAGCTTGGGTCCTGGGGTGAAATAATAGCTAGGAATTTGTGCCTGCTTACTCCTACCCCAGAGGAAAGTGAGTAGGAGTATAGCTTCAATAGTGTCTCCCTACCTGCAACAACCTACACTGAATCTGAAGGAAAGATAGGATAGGATAGGATAGGATAGGATAGAGTAGGGTAGGGTAGGGTAGGGTAGGATAGGATAGGATAGGATAGGATAGGATAGTCCAGTTGGAAGGGATCTACAACAATCATCTACTTCAACTTCCTGATTGTTTCAGGGCTGACCAAAAGTTAAAGCATATTATTAAGGACATTAGCCAAACGCTTCTGAAACACTGACAGGATTGAGGCATCAATCACCTCTGTAGGAAGCTTGTTGAAGTGTTTGGCCAGTCCCTCTGTGAATAAATGCTTGCTAATATCACATCTGAGGAGTATGGACTGTAAGGAGCAAGAGCTTGGAAGAAGCATGAGGAATTCAGCCTGGTGCTGCAAGTGCAGCATCTCTGAAACATGCTCTGTTACAAATAGCCACTTAAAGAATGAGGGCTTTTTTATACTATTGCCTATTGTGGTGACCTGAGGTTGGTAAGAAAGAAGATGCTAGATCTTGAAGTCAAACAAAGCTCTTCCTACTTAAGAAAAAATATAAGAGGAACAGATGTTGGGACTGGTGGGTTTCAAAATAAAACTGACCTTTGCATTAGAGGAAGAGTTCATGTAAAGTCAAGAAGAGGGGTTAGAAATGAAACAGTGGAATAAAACAAGTCACACATGCCAGAAAAGATACCAAGAATTTAGAGTCACCATAAAGTGATGGCTGATAAGTTTGGTGTCCTCAAACTTGATGAAGTGGGAAGAAACATAGCTGCAACCTGAAAAATAATGAAGGAATGTGAATGCTAAAAAAGGCAAATTCTGCTGACAACAGGCTACATCAATTGCAAAATAGAGAGATCTCTATGAGTGCTGTAGGCTACATCCATAACAGTAAACAAAACAAGGTCAAGCCTTGAGTAGTAGCTGATGGTTTTTCAAACAGTTCAGTTGTTTGCATGGTCTCAGCTATTGCTCTAGCAATACCAGCAAGCACTCACAGAATCTTTGGACGGGGGTTAAAGGATAGTACAAAGTGGAGATCTTTCTGAATATGCAGTCTGGATGCAGCCACCCTGCTTGGTTGGGAAAATGTGGTGTCTTGCAACCATGCCATCAGACTAATCTCCACCACAGGCCATAGCATGGGATTCCCTGACACTCCTGACAACTACACGTGATTCTGCTCATAACTTATTGGTGCCTGCTATAAAACTGTTTAGGTTCTCCTCTCTTTCTTTTGATAGATAGGAATTGTTCTGATTTCAGCTACATTGTCTAGCCACGTACAATATAACACCCATAGATATGCTAAATAGCAGTATTAGACTGGGGAAATGTGACCAAATGCAAGTGGCATACAATAAATATATTCTGAGTCCATAGGCAAGCATAGGAATAAATTCATGAAAAATGAGACTTGGAGCTATTAGGAAAAGTGAGCTAGAGCACGGATGCAGATCTAGGAGGTATTATGGAACCCATCTGAGAATATATTCTCCAGCACTTGCTTGATAAAAGGAATTAGAAAAACATTTCACAGTTGTTTTTCCACCTGAGGACATTACTGTTGGGCTAGACCTTCTCCTCACTGATGGCTATGTGGCAAAACAAAAACAGATGCAAAAAATGTCGCCAAATGATTGCATTAGGATGAAAGTCTGACTGAATTCAGCTGTGTTCAGAGAGGTTGTTAAGTCAAAAATTTTCTCTTCCCCTTTCTCCAGTTTCTTCATCTGAGCTTCACAAGGATGGTCATGGCCTACCTTTCTAGCTCACCCTTGTCTTTTTAGTCAGGGTATCCCTGCTGAACAGCATTGTGAAAGACCACAGTCATGTGGTAAAGATGTGACCAGGTGGTATTTTTATTCTGAGAAAAATAAAGGTACTGAAACTCCTGGTACTTGCTGTTCTCTCTGCTCTTGTATTGAAAGTCTTTGTCTTTTCTCTAAGAAATTGGATTCTTAGGGCACGATATTCTAGCACTGTGTATGTGTGAATGCTTGTGGCCTGATCTTAGGCAACAGTCATAATTAGAAAAACAATTTTTATTAGCTATCACACAAGAATGACACATGTGACTTCTTGTGTAGAAAGCTAGGGAACTGCAAATCTCCATGGACTTTGTTTGACTGTGCTCCAGTCCAACACCAAAATATCCTCAATGTCAAAAAGGAAGGACAACAGTCACCCTGGCTTTCACCCAACATGCAAAGCTAAAGAAAGCATGTATTAGAGGAGGTAGAGGAGGATACTTCATGGTGAGCTGAAGATTGAAACGCATTGAACATATAGACAGAATACAAACAGTTTCATTACCTCTGGTGAAGAGTGGGCAGAAGAAACTGTCAGTCCTGCAAAGAAGAGTAACAATACACCTGTTGAAACAAGCACAAAAAAACTGCTGAGAAAACTCGTGCTTCTTACATTAGACATCTGTTGACTTTTGAGACACTCCAGCTGCACTCCAAAAAATGTAGAGTGTTTAAGAACTAAAGGGTGGGAAGAAGTTCAGTGATTTATAGGGATGCCTAACTTATCTTTCTAGATTCTGCACATGCTTATCAGAAGCCTGTGAACTCTTGAGACAGTTAGCACATAGTGGGCGTATGGTGAGATACCAAGAAACAGGCATTTGAAGGAGTAAAGAAAAATGTAAATGATATATCTGGCTTTAAGTACAACCAAGCAGAGCAGCCCTGGAACTATGGTGGCTATGTCTGCATAGACACACCTTTAAACAACTGAGATTATTCCTTGTGACCACGAACCATGAATTTGTGCTCAAAGGAAAACACATCCAAGTGATACTCTAGTGTCAACAGTCTACTTCCCTCTCCCTTGAATGTCTGCGACAGATTTCTACAAGTCTTCTGCTTTTGAAATTTAAGGAAGGTCAAATGTATATCATAAGTCTATAAAAGTAACAAGTCTTTTTGGGGGAAAAAATTAGTCAACAAGATTGTTTCAGGTAATGTGGAGCTGCTTTGCTTTCTTTCCTGCGCCAACCCAGACTGGGGTGAACTAGGAAGGTGTAAGTGAAAAACAGATGTGTCTGTCTGCCTGGCTCTCACAAAAATAGAAGCATGGGGATGCCCTTCTTCAGGATTTGTGTCTGGCACTAGAAGAAGGGAAGACTTGGACACTGGTATGAATGCTGCTTGGTATTCTTGGAGGACTAGACTTTCAAATTATTATCCCTAGCACAGCAGAAATGAGGGTCTTTGGGCCTGTAGGCACAAGATGAATTTAGGCACCTTTTGGATTTGAAGAGCAAGGTAAAGCTTTGTATGGATGCAGCTAATGTGGGATCTTAGAAGGTGGGTTAAGAGAAGAAGTAGAGGAAACAGGCCACAGAAATTGTTCCCAGAGATCTGATACTCGGAGAAAGAGTTCATACCAGAAAGGATTAAAAAGCTGAGCTTTTGGAATAAAAAAATCTAGTCACTTCACCTTTGGGTGTGACATAAACATGTGATCTCACCATGCTCCTTTAGAAAGCAATATGAATACACTGGAAATAAATACATCAAAACAACTATCCTATGTAGTTGAAAATGCATTGATCATGCAGGGAATAGTAATGCTTGTGGGAATTTCTAGGGTTGACATAAACATATGCAGTATTGCGAATATAGAGCAGCTGGGGCTCTGGAACAGGAGATAAAATCCCTGTTACCATACCTTTCCATCCCTCATGAGACAATTCAGGCAGCTGAAACAAATGTACTAGAAACAGTGAAGTGACTCATACTCCAGCATTAATCGCTTCATAATAAAAGACCACAATATGTTATTTCTTACTATGAGCTGAGTTGCGACTTTGGTGTGTAATACACACACTTGAGTGCAGGGAACCAAACAAACATATTGTTGGATTTAGGACAGGGATGAAGGCTTAAATGAACATGCTGGTCTTCTACAGATGAGCCAGGAAACATACTCAATGGTCAGGTATGAAAAACATATGTAGAACAGTAGACATAGAGCAAAGTGCTGGCAGCAGCAGGAGATTACTGTCGAATGACATCCCAAGCAAACACTGTGAAGTTCTCTGCTCATACTGCAGAGCAGAAATTGCACTGTTAGGATAAATATCTAAATTTCTAGAAGCTGGATTCTTCTTTTAGATTAAATCTTTGTCTTAAAGGCCTATTTTTTTCCCAGTAGTTATAATGCAATACTTTAAACAGCCAGGAGCCAATGACTGCTGGAAAGACCATAAGCCAGATGACTACTGACTTTCAGCACAGGGAAAGCTGGGCAGAAATGTTGACTCACAGGTGTGTCACTAAACCACTCTGCCAGCTTGAATTGTTCCTCGGGTGATGCAGTCTGAGCACCACACCTGTCTAAGGGCTGTGCCTGCACAGATGAAGAAATATGCATCCAATTAGTTCATAAAGAGAAAAAAATTGAGAGGGGAGATTTTTTTTCTTAGTATACATGCACGTGAAAGAAGGAAGCCGCAGGAAGACAGAAGGACAGCTCTGGCACAGGACTAATTGTTCATAAAGAGGACATGAATACATTCAGGCTGGAAATTAAAATTAGTTTTTTACCAACAAGGGATTGAAGGCATAAGAAAGGAGGCCTAGTGTAGTTCATTAAAAAGCTCAACCAGCTCTGGAAAGGACTACATCATCTAAGATTGCAGGGGTTAGATTTGCAACTCCAGGAGCTCCCTTCTCATCCTACATTCTTGTATTTTCAGAAAAGGAAGAAAAAGGTCTGCATTCAAATATATTAACTGTAACTGTCTACAGCTGTAGGTATTCCTGCCAATACTGGCCTGTAATTGGGATATTTATAGGTACAAATGACCACTTGCCCAGCTATCTTCTGGTCTGTGCAACCATGTGGCTTGCACATACAGGAGTGGTTGTGCACTCAAATAGACATGCACAGTGCTGTGTGTATGGAGTCTATGCAAGTTGTTAGCTACTTAAAAATATCTTGGAGTGAATAGATTAAAAAACTGGGTCTGCTATAGCTGCTTATGTCATTGCTGAATCTAGTATCTCTAAATATTAGTGTGTGGCATGGGGACATCAGTGAACTTATCTGTAAATCCTGACACCAGACAAGTAAATTTTTTTAGTTGTTTTTTCTTTTTTATTTTCTTTTTAAAAGACTGCTTGTGGGGAAGTTCTCTCAAGACTGACTGCATGGCTTTCTGAAAGAAAACATTTTCTATGATACTGTTATTTGTTTACAACAGGAAAAAATCTTGATGCTATCCTTTGGAGAAATACAGACTTAACATGCTACTTCAGCTAACCCCAGAGTCATTGGGAGTGAAGACCTCAGAAATCTCATGGGCTCCAGTTCAGCAACAGATTTTAGCACATCCTTAACATTAAACATGTGGGCTGTGCCTTTGAAGTCAGTAAGTGTACTCACATGCTTTCGTCAGCTGCTGCACTGGGCTTTGGCCACCTGTTTTTTATCTCAGCAGGATAGAGGATCTAGTCATTCCTGATATCCCCTTACTCATGCTGGTGGTTCCTGAGCCGTCAATAAGACCACTGTGCGCATAGGTCTTGCTCAGTTCAAACCATGTTAAGCCCACCAGTAATACTGGAAGTTTGGTACTATTTAGCATTTTGCTTTGGCTTTTTTCTTTCTTTTTTTTTTTCCTTTTTCTTTTGCCTGATAATTCTGTTTGAGCTGGGTTGCTCCAAGGATTCCTGCACTCTTGTCTTCCAAAAGCTAGACAGACTGGTTAATAAACATTCATAATTGCAGGCAGCTCATGACAAAAATTAGATTACCTTGTGTAAATTCATTTATTCACTTGCTCAGGTCAAGCTTCTACTATTTTGTTTTTTTTTTATATCTACAGAAACGAATAGGAATCAAACCCCTGAGCCCTTCCAGGCTGCATAGTCACTACTTTCTCTTCTAAACTGCCAAAATATCCAATTTTTATTATCTTCCTTAGCCTGCAAGGAAAATAAAGTAATGGAAAATTAGTGAAAAATCGAGTGCATGTAAGTGCAATCTAATGAAGAAGAATTATTTTGAATACCCAGAGATATGACTGCTAATTTTCTCTTCTGGGGCCCAGGCCCTGAAAGTACCTTTCTGTTTGGGGAATGGCTGTATGCCACTGGCTGGTATCGCTGGCTGGCGTGGCCAAGTGCTGCTTATAGCCTGCCAGTTCTAACATTTTCCTGTATTTACAAACAGAGTCCTTGACCTACTTTTAGAGACTAAGGTCTGGTTATCCTCTCAGACTGATTTTAAGTCCAATATTGTTTTAGTGCATTTGTTGGAGTAACTACTGCTTCAAAGCGACCTGTGAAGGACAGGGAAAAGACAAGACTAATGGAGACAACAACTGGGATTTCACTAATCATATTTTTGGGTCTGGACACAATTCCTGGTTCTCTGTCATGCTGCTGCTATCAAGTTCCGCACTCTTTCTGCTGAGTGTTCTGGATTTTCACATTGCCTTATAATGCCATTGACAGATGCAATGATACATCCTGACATTGGCGGAGAGAGGTCTAATATTAGTACCTAGAAAACATCAGTGAAAAAGGAGTGAATTTTCATAGAACAGATTCAGGATATTGCCATTTCTTCTATGTTTATGAGAGGAAATGACTATTTTGCTCTGGATCAATTTTGCAGATGCTCCCTGGAACACTATTCTTGATAAATTTGTAATGACAATGTCTCATTTTCCAATCCTGCATTTTCTTGGAAGAAGTAATGCCATTCTGGGCCATGGAAAGTAATCTGCCTGGGTGGGAAAAGTGAAAATTATACTAAAAAGAAATGAGAATAAGGATGTTTACAGAGAGAATCCTCTTAGGAAGAGGGAGCAGGACCTGTGGGTTTTCTCATTTCAAAGTTCTGCTGTATGAGATTTTGCTGTTTCTTGTGGCTGAAATGTTAGCCATCAGACACCACCTTCTCATAAACAAACTCTAACGTAAAGATTAGACCTTAGACTATTTTTACGGTTACTGGGTTGAGGAAAACAACCATAATGGGAAAACAGTAGCAGGTAAAAAAGAAACCAACCAATCAACCAAAGAACCCCAGAATCCCCAAAACACACTATTGGAACTTATCTGGCTAGTCTTCAATTTTACATTTTAAAGCTTTAAAGATTTTATGAATCAACTTTGAGTATATATTTTTAGTTAGTTTTAGAATCTAAATGCCAGTATGTTGCACTGATTTAAACATCACACTCATCCACAGTCCAGTGTGCTGATTGTGTAAGCAGACTTCTTCATTGTATCTCAAGACTACCTCAAAACTAGCAATCATTTCATCTCTTCACCCCTCTGTTGATTGCAGTCCTGCTGATTTACATCACCAACATATGAAATACTCTCTTCTCATGACAGTAATTTTAATTGAGAAAACAGAACCACAGGGATGATATTGGCTCAGGAAAATGGAGACAGACAAGAATGAACTTTCCATTATTCTGGATGCTGGCTATATGTGTTTTTCCTCTTCTGAACTTTGACTTGTCATAGTTGGAAAATCATTACAGCAAGTAGCTGCAGATGCTATTCAGTGCATATTACATGACTGTTGGGCTCCTCTTCCATATCCTTCATTAGGATTTCAGCCAATCTGTGCGATCTTTTCTACTCAGTCTCATGACTTTTGTCTGCAAAAGATGGACTTCCATGTCCATTCACTACAGCTTCCCTACAGGGTAATGGTGATGTGCCAAAGCAATGCAAAGTCCTAGTTTCCTTCCACTTCTCCTGCTACTTTATAGAAAGTATATTTGCTTTCAAATTAGCTTACCATTTCTGAAAAGTGCTAGAGTGACAGTCCTGATTGAAGTCTTCAACCACATAATAGAAATAACACTATTGGCAGTAACACAGCTACACCACAACTTCCCTCCATTGTGATACCTGTCTGTAATAAGCTTATAGGGATGAGAGACTTCTAGGAATTAGAGACAGTTTCCATGCCCATATAGTTTTCACCTTCTCTGTTAGGACATACAAGAAAGGTGCCAGTTTTGGACTTTCCGGCCCTCTCTTTGAGCTTGACCCATGAAATCTCATGACAGGCTTACTTAATGAGCCTGACAGTGAACAACATGGAGAGGCTTAGGGCAGAGCTGCAATACATTTGATTCAGCAGGAATTTGTAGAGGTCAAAGGAAACTGCAAGCATGTTAGAAGGTAAAACAATCTGGTACATTTTATTTTACACACATTATATCTTTCATTTGACCAGGCCTATCAACACATCTGTATATGGTTTGGCAGGGCTGGAATTGGTCTATAAAACCTGGACTTTTGCTTTGACACTTCTTTTTCTTTGCTCCTCCAAAACATTCCTCTTTCAGACTCCTTGGATCATATGGGCAAAGCAGAAAGCAAAGACAATGAAAAGAGAGAAAGATACAATTCTTTGATCAGAGTTCTCCTTCTAGCCACATACTTCTAGTGAAGAGAGAGGAAGGGAGAGACTGACAAAGGATCGCAGAACCAGTAAGTTTGTCAGATAATAGAAGCTATACAATGGCAGGAAGCTATATGCTTTTCTGATATCAGATGGAAATCTGTGAAAAAGGGTGTCTGTTTGGTCGTAATGCATGTATTCAGTTTCCCTCTAGGAAACTGGCAGAAGTTAGGAAGACTGAGACAGATGCATGACCCAAAGGACACAAAATACTATGTGATGACACTACTTGAATCTTTTCTAGTCTTCTCCTGCAGTGGAGAGCACGATATTAATTAACAGACTAATCTTGAAAACATAAATCAGAAGGAACACTTGGAAAATCCCAGAGGTTACACAGACCATGGAAATTTTCCATACAAAGAAGGGTAGTAAGGGAGCCACTCATACACAAGAGTAACAATTCAGACACTCAAGGAGATGGTAGCTAAAATACAAATTTATTTGCTTTATGAACAGGACATCACCTGAACTGCGTCTTCAGCCAAAATTGATGATATTTCACATCAGACCAAAGTTGACACTTTTTTACTGTTATTGATGTTGAACCTTTTCCCCAGTGTTCTCTCACATTTATAGATACTGTTAAAATTAAAACTGATATCATGGCACTCCTTGGAAATAGCTGGAAATGGAATAAAAATAGATATCTTTTTCTGTTAAAACATGATTTTGTTCTAGGATGTTATTTTGCGAAGGTTGTTTCAGTTACTAAGGTTTATCAGAAAAAATGGGTTACTTCGCAGGTAATCTGAGGACAAAAATTTGAAATTTTAGAAGTCTCAGCTTAAAATCAGAAAAAAGTTTGTAGCAAAGAAGTATTGAATTTTAGTATTTTATATATATTTTATATTACAATTAATCTTAATTTCCAAATTTTCCAGCTTAAGTTTTAATTGAAACCGCTCTAAGCCTGAAATTCCTTTTTCTAAAACCAGCTTCACTGTCAAGTTAATTTCTGTTGTCATAATTCTTTCCATAGTTCAGCTGCAGTGATTCTTTACTGTTTACCATTATGTCTTTCTGTATTATCAATGCTTTTCTGTCACAAGTCTTCCCTAGAATTAGTGCTAAAGGTTAATGAAATACTCTTCTTTGTCATATCTTATGCAAAGTCTATTCCTACATCTCTAGAATTTCTTATTACTTTCTGTTTTATAAAAAGATCAAAACACTCATGCCAAGTCTGCACGATGCATTTCAAAAGGGTCAGTCAATATCAATTAGAATAAATGGAAGTGAAATTATATTAAAACTCCTAAAAGGAAAAGATGTCTAATGAGCATGATATTTGAGGAATAGAAACGATGAAGATTGAAAAAATGAGTACAGTTAAAACCAAAATATACCCAGAAACAGCATCCTGAAGAATCTGAAGTACCTGTTTGGAAAATTGCATGCAATCTTGTGTTAGGATTAGTTGGCCCAAGTTGCCCTGCTGCTTCCTGAGGATTATTGGCTGCAAGTTTCCAGTGTCACACAATGGTATGATTGCCACTTCTCTGTTTAGTTAATTGAAGATCTGAGTAAATCATGGTAAAGAGTGGCAAACACAAAGAACAATCATCTTGTGGTTGTTTTGTGGCGCAAACTTGAAGGGCCATACCCTTCAAATGAGTTAACACCTTGTCCCCAGAGTAAAGAAGGAAAAAAATAAAGATCTGAGCAGTATTGTTCCAGTTGAGTAAAATTAGAAGCCGTTTTTAACAGCTCTCAGTCTGCAGTGCTATTGTTAGAACTTGTTCACTTGCTGAAGTGTGCTGCATAATGCTACAGCATGTGCTCTCTCCTCAATGTAAGAGCTCTTTTCTGATAGCTTTCTGAAGCCAAGAATGTGCCGTAAAAAAAGCAGCTATTAAAATGTGCATGAAAAAACAATTTGCTTTGTGCCTAGTTATACCTTCAAGGGTGATGGTTATCAACGTATTTGATCTGAGTCTCTGTGTCTAATCAAGCACTAGAACACAAAATAGTTGTAAGCATAATAAAACTGTGGCTGTAGAAAAACTAGTGGAGACAATTCAGTGAGTTGCTGAAAAGTGTGTGGGGATTGAAAGAGGGGAGAAGAGGAGGAAGAAGGAGAAGTAGACAATAAAACCCAGAGGTTTGTCCTGCTATTCATTCAGAGTGTGCCTTTTGCACAGTTTATGTTAGCCAGTTGGGTGATCATCCCAAACTCTTTACAAGGACTTTTGTACAAAATTAACATGAACTGTAACACAGACACTGTATTAACAGCAAACAGCCAGGACCCTGAAACAAGAGCCTGACAAAGATACTACCTTCTGTAAATGATTGGTGGAACGGAGACATCTCTTCCACCAATTTTTATTAAATCCATCATTCGTATTTCTTAATAGACTAGTCATGGTAGAATGCGTCCATAAGCAGAAATTTCATCCTTTTATGAGTTCTCTTATGGACCTTGGCTCAACAATTATTGCATACTTATGTCATTAGTGATATTGATTTTTTTTCAGTAGCAGTACTGCATATACTATTGTTTCCCTCTTCATTGCAAGAGGTTAGATGGTGCCACATGTTAGTAAGCTATAAAGTGTAAATGAAAAAGTTAGGAAAGTAAAAGGGATCATGCACTCTTAGAAACAGAAAAACATTCTAGGCATGGAAAAAATGTACATCCTCACAGGAATTTATTCTCATTTCAGCATGAGTGGGATTTTTGTGTCAGTAAATCTATATTGCTCCATGAACTGAGGGAAAACTGGATTTAAATAGGCCTCTAGGAACTTGAGACAAGAAAGAGCAAATATTTGGTAAGCTTCTAAGGAGATAAATTTCACAGTGACATCTGAAAATAGAAGGAAAATAACCAAACAACACCATCTCTTCCTTTCTCTGATCATTTCGCTTTCTTTGAACATTTCAGATTACAGTCTGTGGAGGTATGAGGAACTAGCAGATACACAGACTACCTGAAAATTCCACAGAGAGGCAGAACTGCAGACTTCAAAGATATACTTGGACTTACTAACATGCCTAAATAGACTTAAATGCCCATTCTGTCATCTGGTTTCAAGACCACAATCAGTATTGTAGAAAATTCATTCCTCACAATCTCTGTCCAAAAGTGGGATACATGTGTGCACCAACAAAATTATATCCCTCTGCAACATAGCCTGAATTTTACCTTCCCTTAAGGGATTGCACAGGGATTGAGGATCTGGAAGCTCTAGTAAATGGCTTGAGTCACTGTTTGCTTTTTGAAATCCAGACTGAAGGGGGATTTATACTGAGATGAATGATGAAATCCATACAGAAGGGGCTACTATGTTGCCTCAGAAGTCAAGCCAGACCTTGATAATCCGGGCTGTTGAAAAATCAGTGGAGGAGATGCAGGTAGGCAGTCATTCCCACATCGCTCATTGATTCACACAATTCTCACTGAAGGACCAGGATCGAATCATATGTGTTTCTTATGTCAATAATATATCTCCTTCTGTCCTGTAAGACCCTTTAGTTGACTTTGAACTTTCACTATATCAGATTTTTTTTTTCAAGTGATAATTAAAACAGTAAGTACCTGTGTCTGGATTTAACTTTGGTAGAATTATTTTCAAAGAGATACAAATTACATTCCCCTTTTCTAAAAATAGCATTGGTGGAGAGAGAGCTGGTATAGTCTCTGTCTAGTATTATAAGGTCTATACAACAAGCTTTGATTTCCTTTATATAGAAGAATAACCTGGTAAAATTCAAGGAAAATGTAGCTGCTGACTAGAGAAATTTCTAAGGCATTTGCCTCTCACTTACTGAAATGTGTTAGTCCTTGGACGTGGTTCCTTCTTTGAATGTGGTAATACTTAGAGCCTTGTGTTGCCTTTGATCACATACTTTAATCATAGAAATTAGAGATGGAACAGGCATATTCATTCATCTAGTCCATTTCCTGCCTCTGCAGGATTGGTCTGCAGTTTATTTTTGAGGGCTTTCTAGTGCTCACATTTCTCCTTGAGATCAATGGGAGTTCCTCACCCAGATCAAGGGCAGTGAATGGCTCGTAACTTGTGAAACTCATGCTGAATTGTATTTTGTCTGATGTTGGGTGGTATAAGTGGTAGAAATAATAGAATATTCTTCTCATACAGCTCAGAGCAAAGCATATGCTAGATGTCTAGGCATGGTTCACTTGTGCAGGTATTAGCTGAGTAGAAAGAAAAGGATATAATGGTTATTTTTCTATGCATTCAGCTTTCAAACACAAGTGGCTTTCTATGTGTATCATCTGTCTTCTCTCTTCAATGTTTCCAATCAGCTTTTCATTCTTTCTCAACGTTTTTCTCCACACACAGCCAGTCAGGTTTTTGCTCACTGATTTTTTTTTTTAAATAAAAATACCAGATTAGTGTTTTAGGAAGTGAAAAAAGTATTGATTTTTAACCAGACTGGTTGCATTGTATTCCTGACATGGTAGCATTTAATGAAGGGCAATCATAAAGTTTTTAATCTCTTATAGTGAATTTTTAAGTGTTGGTCTTCGAAGAAATTCCTTATATTTTGCCTACCATCTGTATTATGGAAATTGAGATAGAAGATTTGCCTGTAGATTTCTTGTAAAACAATACTGATTAAGGCAACTATCATACAGTAGGGGCTGTTTACACTGTTTTTTATTACTGAATTTGTTATAATCCCTGAATCTTTCCTCCACCCAACATTTCCCTCATTAATTGTTGTTTCACCTTAGAAGGTTCTGATGATTTGCAATATTCCCCTGGCTTCCATGATACAGTCTATCTGGCATTTCCTTTTTAGTACAGTACTCTTCAAAGTAATTAAAATATAAGCCACAACATGAAAAAGCCTGAATTCAGCTGTCAGGCATGTCTGCATATCATGGCACTGGTCCGACCATAAGCTTCTTAAACGACGCCCTGCCACAGAGTTCCAAAAAATGGAAGATTGCCAAGCAGTTTTTAATTCATATAATTCAAAGCCAGTGGCATGAATGACTAACTGCAAAATGCAGAAAACTGTCGAAAGAAGTCCAAATACTTGCTGAAGTACAAAATCAAATGTAACTTTTCAGCTTCCTCTGTGGTTTGTAGCTAGTGTTCATTATCATGTAACAAAATACGGCGTCTCTGGTACCTGCTGCTTATGTCATACAGGTAGAAATTGAGCCCTTGACCCCAACCAGAACAATGGCAGCACTGCATTTTCTCTACCAGCAGAAGAAAAAAACATAGCATGTAGTAGCACACATGGAACTGCCCTTGCCCTAAATATATTTTAAGTGGGCATCTAATGAGCAGGACCAAAGGAATTCCATGGAGGAGGAAGTCTTAAAATAGTATGGTTGTGAGCTGAGCTGTATGAAGTATTTGGCTGGCTCTCAACCCACAGAAGGCAAAGTGTCACACAACAGCCTAGTGTTGCTGGGCGCAGGTCATTGTTAGTCCCAGCAGGAAAGGGATTAACCAGACAATTGCCTTTCTGCAGAGCAGAAACAAACTTCCCCATTAATTGCTACTAGCCTCTTCCTGCTCCAGTAAGTCACTCTGTCTTGTTTCACTGTAAAGCCTTTGCCATTAGAGCAGACAGTAGGTATGGGCACAGGAGATACTTCCCAGTTAACTCTATCTTTGCTCTTCAACATTGCAATGTAATGCAACAGCATTTCCCTTTTACAGATCACAAAAGTATCTAAGATTTACCAAGGAAAATCAGTTATTACCATAATGCACAACACATCACTATTATTGCTGTAATCTAGTATAAACCTATGTTCAACTCGAGTGTAAGGGAAGGCTTTTGTTTTATCATGATTTTTTCAAGAATAAAATTAAACAAAAATGTATTAATTTAGTTTATTTTTTTTCCACCATAGCTTGAGTTGCAATTACAGGAATTTCCATCCTGGAGCAGACCAGTGACCTAATTAATGTGTGTTATTCTCCTTCCCTCCAGCTATAGTCCAGGCTAGATGACTCTCAAGACAGTGAGGCTGCATGCCTGGAGAAATGCATATTTTTCTACCTCTTAGCCCATTGACTACTTACAGGCAGAAGCCCGTGTTTTACCTATGTGCCAAGGCACAAGAGTCTTGTCATTTAGGTTAATACTACATTATTACTGCTGAAGAGCTGGCATCTGGCACAGGGCAGAGAAAACTAACATTGCACATTTATTTCCATCTGAGACTGGGAGAGAGGAATAGTCCTTAGTTTCATTTCTTGATTTTTTTTCTGTATTCACTTAGGTTATCTGTGGAGATCTGAAATGAGTCTTACTGTTAATGCCTTTTCTCCTGCTATCACTTCTAGCAAAACTTCTAGTTACTCATAGTGGTGCATGGAGTATTTAAATATTTACCTTTTATGTCTACTCTCCTGCCTCCTTCATATACACTTACAGCTTTTTTTGCAAATATTGAGATGTATTCCTCTGTAAGAATGTAAAAATATTCAATTTCTCCATCATCCTGCAATTAAAATTTGCTCCTTCGTGGTTCCAGGGATTTCCTGCTTTTTCTGGTCCTGCACTTTCTGGATTCTCACTGTCAATCTGAGCAGGTTTTTGTGGGCTGCCATTCTCCTTTCTTGCATGCTATAGTTCTGAACCCCTCTTGTCATTCCTGAAGAGACTCTCACAATCTTTTTCACTCTTCAGTCTTTTTCAGTAACACTTTTGTTGTTTTACGAATGTTTATGCTCCTTCCTCAGTTTGAGTCCAACTTCACTCCTTACTTTCATACTGTTCTGTATGTCAGCTGTGCTCATTCGCAGCCTGAGGGAATGGGTCTTTTCTTATTTGTAGGGGTTTAAATGATGTGGTTAAATTACACGTTTGGGGAAATTCGCCTGGTTTTACACATCAAGTACCTTTCCTCCCTTTTCTCAGAAACACATGACCCACCCAGGCTCCCACTGTTCAGTTCTCTTCCTACTGAGCTCACTACTAGGAAGGGCAACAAGAAACAGGAAAAACCAAAAGCCCATACACAGCTCCTTGCTGAAGCTTATTGTACACCACACTCAGGCACTATAAAGTATGATTTTTTTACCTGAAATGCTATTAATAGGTTCAGTAAAGAGCACAAACCCTTGATTGTCTCCTGAAAGTGTTTCTGTGTGTTGCCTGAAATATGTACACTGAACTCAATTCTTCAGAGGATGAAAAATATCCCAGTTGGGCACATGACCAGCTATACAGTGCTGCAAACATCATTATATATTATCATGTATTTCTTGTTACACTATTACTATTACATTGCAGTTCTCACTGATAGCAGCGTATACCCTGTTTTTAAACCAGTTAGAAAATAAATGCTAATCACAGTTTAAAAAATGGAATCAATGACTGAAAATATGAATGACTGCATGTCTAATAAAGCTTTGACTTTGCTGTGATGTTTTTTCTCTGAAATTGAAGCCTGCAGAAATTGCTACACTTTTCCTACAGAAACATCTAGCATTTTTAGCTTATTAATTACTTGTTACCATGTGATCATCTGAATGCTCTTTTTTCTGAGCACAAAAATTGATTTTCTGCATTTATGCTAGCATGAAGCATGACTTCCTATGCAGAAGGTGTCTAAATCAAACTTCAGAAATAATTCATGAATTCAGTTTCTGTATTGTAACAGCTTCGTCAGTTTATGGAACATTATTAGTGGTACACAAAACTGTGCACAATTAGGAATCTGCTTTTCTTTGTATTATAACTGCTTTACAGGACCACATATAAAATAATCTAAAAGCCCATATAATTTAATTTCAGTGAGATTTTTTCTTGAAAGATGGGACTGTTTGCAGGTCTACCTCTTAACAATGCTGTTATTTAACTAAAATAGATCTTTGGCTGCTGCTATGATTTTCCTCCAAGCCATGAATTCCTTGATTTATTGATTTCAGATATTATATTTACAAAGTAAAGAACATGAACACAGCATCACAGTTTCTCATAAGATCTTCAGTGCCACAGTCAGCTACAAATCTTTTCATTCTCTGGTCAAAGTTCAGGAGCATGATGATAATGTAGGTGTGTCTAGGGGCTGCCAGTGGCTCCAAGCAGAGACTTTATTTCTGTCCTGTCCTAAGGATCTATTCTTCAGACTCATTCCTATTACCATGAGCAAAACTCTGTGATGTGCTTTTGTTAATTGAAAGGATATCCTGGTAGTATTGAAGTCTACATAGGTATATGTGCATATGTATACATACATACATATATATACACGTGTACATATACATATGTTGCTGTTGCTGCTGGAGCAGTAGAAACATAAAATAACATGCAGTCCTGAAAAGCCTTAGAAAATGGCTTTGGGTAAGCAATAGGGAACACACCTTGTGTAGCTGAAAATGAGCATAATAAAGAGTACTTGGCAAAAGTGAATGTAGTAAGCTCTTTTCCTTTTCCCCAGAGCACTGGCTGTCATCAACGGGAATGTGGGAGAAAGACTATGTTTAAGTGGCTGATCAGAGGGCAGAATTAGTTTTCAGAAACACACTCAACCGCAGAGAAGCCAGTATATCCTCAGCACTTTGTCCTGCTTATTCCAGATGCTATAAAATGGGAGAGGTTTATTGTTTGGGTTATTCTTTTTCCTTTCTTGGATCTCAAGAAATCCCTGTGGTGAGGTCTCTGTAACCTTCAACTTGACCATGGTCATCAAATGAATGCTTTTCACTGAAGGGAAGTCTGCAGCAGAAACCAACTGCCTGGCCCTTCTTCCTGAGTTCTCACAAGAGGGAACTGATTTGTGTGTAAGTAAATGAAAAGATAGCACAAGTTATAAGTGGACTTCTGTTAAAGCATTTGATGCACTGGGTCACAAGCCTTTTCTGTAAATATTAATTCAAATTAGCTTGTATAAGAAAATTATCATATGGATAACAAATGAGTGGAAATCAAAATGTGGCAGAATTTCTAATTCTGCTACGGAACAGTTTGGAGTCTGGATTTGATTTTCAGTTTTATTAATAAATCAGTAGAGAAGATGGAAAGAAACACATTAAAGTGAAAGCATTAGAGAGAACTGTGTTGATTCTATCAAGGTGAGAGAGAGAAAAAGCCAGCCATAAATAAGCAGTGTTAAAAATTTCCCTTGGAAGAGAATTGATTATTGGACTGTTAAAACGGAAAGCTAAAATCAAGTCAGGAAGCTGGTTTTTTTTTGTTTTTTTTTTTTTTTTTTTTTAATCATTATTATTTTTTATCATATTAATGGAAAACTGTGAGGTAAACTGCTTTTTTTTTTTTACTTTCCTCTGAATGGAGCATGTGGCCTGTCAGCTCATAAGAGTTTTCTTTTCCAAATTCACTGCTCTTGCATGGGGCCTGGACAGCAGGAAACCATCTAGAAATTGTTTTTTGTCCTTACAATTGGTTTTAATTTTGTTAGAGGGCAGTGAAATTATTTGTATCCTGGAGAGAAAGGGGAATGAGATATACTGTCAGTGCTCTGTGGACTTTCCTAAATGAAATACTTATCCCAAGTACAGTGCGCAGAATTCCGTGCCCCTTGTGAACCTCATGGGTCTTCGGTTCCCACTGCCAGCCCAAAAAATATCAGTAAGAAGGTCTATTTGCACTGGGTTAAAATGAAAGTGAGACTACTTTACTGAAATGAGCTTTTCCAGCATTAATTAATCAAACAAATTGTTTATATATTTTGTAAAAACTTTGAAGCATGTCAGAATCTCCTGATCTTAGACATGACTTTCAAAATTGAATAAAAGAGTTTTGTTCTAATCAAGTAATACAGAGAACAGTGCATGAGCAGCAGGCAGACATGACATGTCTCGTTGCAAATGTGAGAGAGTTCGGAAAACCCCAGAACTGAGCCTGTGTTACCACAAACCTAGAACCAAAATGTGCCACATCCTATGTCTGATAGTGCAGGGCAGTGCAGGGAAGGGGGAAGCAGGGAGCCAGCAGAAAGAGTGTGTGGACACCAACTGATCACTGCCCAGTTTTGTTGGGAGTTGGAAGGGAGACATTCTCATCTGAATCTACATTTTATCCCAGAGCTAAGCCACCAAGAAATCACTAATTGAAGAGAAGTTGTTATCAGCTCCAACCTGTGTTTTTTGTTGTTACCTCCTACCTATATCTGTTGTTGGCCCAGAAGCTTTCCAAAAACTTTCCAAGACTCTTTGAGCTCCATTGACTCAGAGATAGGTGGTACTTATTGCTGACCAACATTTGTACAGCTGTAGTGAATTATTATCTTTGAGTACCTCATGCTTCTTAATATTTTGTTTTCTAGAATTTACCTAATTAGCTCCAGTAACCATGGCTGTTCTACTGATGAAAAACTTCAATTAAATTGAGTGTGACTGTAGTGTGTTACACTTGGGCAAATATTAAAATTATTAAATAGGACGAAGATGTTCTTTGTGTAATAATCTGAGTTCAAAATAATCCACTCTAGACATTGCTGAGATTTCTCCATGTAGGCTGCATGGAATGGGTTGTCTGAGGGAGTTGTGAATGCTCCTTTGCTGGCTGTGTTCAAAGGCCAGGTTAGACAGAGACTTGGGTGGCATGGTTTAGTGAAAGGTGTCTCTGCCCATGGAAGGGAGTTGGAACTAGTTGATCTTAAGGTCCTTTCCAACTCTAACTATTCTATGATTCTATGATTACTACTTCATAATCTAATCCTAGGCATTGGATGTTGGAACAAAATGGCATTTTTTGCTGAGATTTTGACTGTTGCAGAACTTATGACAGATGCAGCCTCAGCCCAATTTGTGCTGAGGTACTGAATTTAAGTATTAAACATCAGAAAGTTAACTTTGAATACACTTCAGTCTTACACTCAAAGCTAAAGTTGATTGCTTAATATAGGCACTTTATACATGCTTCTGTAAGGAGAAAAGATTTGGGATCCTACAAGACACAATTTTCAATGCCTAGAGGAATTTAAAATTATAATAAATAACCCATATTATATATATGTTAGTTTTTTGGCAGGACTGATCTTCTAAAGAAACATTACTATTTGATATAGTAATTAGAAATTATTAATCATGTGTTGAAAAGTGCTGCCTTTGCCAAGATGCAGTGATTTTTTTCTCTTTTTTTAATTTTTTTTTTTCAGATAATGGTAAATATCTACTTAGACTTTTCTCCCAGCACAGCCTCATAACATAAATGTTCATTTTTTTTTCCCTCAGAAATCCCGACAGATCTTTTAAAACCTACATGAAGAACTAGATTATGATGTCCTTACTCATAATGACTGATTCACAGTTTGTTACTTCCAAATTGTAGTCTAAATCTACATCCTGTAGGTGTGTGTAGAAGGGAGTGATTAAGTATGAATTAGGAGTTTCCAGAGTGACTCGGGCTTTACAGTAAATATGCCAATTAGGTTTATCGAAATTCATCATCTTGGAACACTTACCATTCCAATTGTAGTAAAGAATACTGACAATAAATAGCAAGACATAACAGCATGCAAATTACTATTCAATACTTCAAAGTTAGTAAGACATGAGGCACTTTGCCAAAGATTAAGGAAGAGTGGGGTTTCTGATTGTGAATTATTACACCATAATTCATGCTCCGGTATATAATGCAGAACCTGCAAGACCATTAGTTAAATGAGCTTTTAAATATTGCTAAATCAAGTGCTAGGTTGATAATGTAGTATGGTAGATTGAGGCCCCTTCTCCTTTTAAATTTATAGCAAAAATAGAGGACAAATTAGCTTTACCAACAGTACAGCATGATCCTTTTTTGCCTGGACTTGCGTGGTTTAACAGGAGATGAATTTAGGTGAAACCTTCAGGCTGTAGACATTGCTGAAGGACAGAAACTTTGGAAGTTGGATCTAAATTCTCTAATTTGACATTGTTAGCATACAAATCTTATCGGCTTTCAGGGTTATGTGTAAACAAAATCTTTGACAGTGGACAGCTGTCACAGAAGCTTTATAACTTAGCTAAATGCAATGGCATCTGGGGCATCTTATAAGAATCTTCTGGTCTTAGGCTCAAAAGTTTTGAAGCCTTCTTGATGTCTGAGCTTTGTGAGTTTTATAAATGGAAATATAAGCAAGTGGTACCAAACCCATAATGGCAGTCACATCTTCTTTTTACTGTGATGAAGCAAATTCAGGCTACTGTCCCACACGCTCCCAACTGGAAGAAAGTCAGTAATGATGTCCCACCTAAACAGAGAAAGCTTCCATTTATTACACATTAAGTCTGTTTAGACTGCATATTTTATGTGTTTGGACATAAAAGCCTAAATCCTTAAAAGTTTTTATGAGCCTAATTTCTGCACATGTAAGTAATTTCTCGTAAGATTAGGCAGTGGTATTTTAGAGCTTATGGTGTTCATCATCTAAGTGCAAAAAAGTGCTGAACCAGTAGCAGCATAAACCTCTGTATTAGCATTTTGCTTGTCTGTAACAAAGCTCTGTAACTCTTTAACTGCAGCAACTTTCTATTGTAGAGATCATTTTGGAAATATGTTAAAGAAGAACTCCCTTTGAAAACATGGTCCTTAGGTGGTTATGTAAAATAGTAATTTTAAACTTGATCTTATGGCTGATTGAGCTGGTAAGACTTTGTCTATGTGTCTTTGTACTAAATTTTATCTTTAAAGCATCCTGCAAGGAATCTCTCTGCAATGCAATGGGCAACAAATAAATCATACAGTGTTTAAAAGGCAATATGCAGGGTAATTGATAAAGACTGATATATCTCAGGTCTCATATGTACCTGCCCAAGTGAATGGTGCAGTTCTAAGAGCTGAGGTTACTCTTCTTGGCTGAATTGAAATTTTTCATGTAGAGGATAAATGGGTACATGAAATGATATTTTTAATTGTCTCATTCACTTTCCAGATATCTTTTGGAGTTTAAGAGACTGGCAGAAACATTCTTCTTCCCCTCCTTTTCAGAGGGTTTATGTTTGCCAGAAAAAACAGAATTTAGCAATTCACCAAAGTAACTGAGGGAGAAAATCGAAAAATTAAAATATGGTTAGGTTCCCTCAGAGGTCATTGGTACTGGAGGTAAAGAAAAATTTTATTCGATAGGACCCCAAAGCACATAAAAAAAAAGCCTGAGGTCCCTAACAAAGGTTTTTGGCACTGTCAGAGTGTAAATAGTAAAGATTAATAAATGTTATTAATTAAATCAGACAGATTTTGCTATAGACACTCTGAAGTGTTCAGAATCTTTCTACTGTCCCCTTTTGCAAAATCTAGTTTTAGAAACTAAAACAGCTATCATATTTTAGTAACTGGAATATGAATATAGTCAAGAAGTAGAGCTCACTAATTAAGGCATCTTCTGGAAAACTTGGTGACTGGACGTTTAGACCTCATAATCTAACTGTTAGTGAGAAGAAAGTGATTACAAAAATGTAGGAGTGATTTAGATCACTGAATCACAGTTTTCTTATGAAAATTGTTTCCTATAGAGACTGTTGCTCACAGTCCTGAGAGAAGAGCTGTGTTTTCTTATCTTAATGGGATGTTTTTAAGTTGTTACACTTGGCATTTTTATTCCTAACAGGCTTAAAAGTGGTATTCCTACAACTCATTTTTTGAAAGCATAATTTGAAACACCTTCATGTAATATCTCTGATTCTTTTTTCCTTGCCAATAAAGAATGGGTAACTGAACAAACAAAGCTGTTATAACATTACTATCTTTCAGGGATACTAAGAGATAAATGATGGCCTGGAGGAGCAGAGGAGAAAGAAATACAGAGTTTGTCTTAAACTGAGAGAGAAAGAAGACTTGAAAAATTAAGTCCAGCTGGCCTCATATCAATACTGGGAAAGATACTGGAGCAATCTACTAAGCAGTCAATTTATAAGTACTTAGGGATGATAAGAAAAAGCCAATACAGATTTATCAGAGAAAAGAATGTCAAGTCATTCTAATTACTTTCTTTGACAAGGTAACTGTCCTTATGAATAAAAGGATGCAATAGATATGATATACATTAATCTTGTATTTTGACCCATCCTCATACAGCTTTCTCACAAGCAAATTAAAGAAAAACAAACCAATGAAAGTATTATGAAATGACTGAAAATCAGTGTTTGGTAACAGGTGTGAGTAGTTCACTACTGAAATGTGTAGTCAGAAAATCCATTCTGGACAGTGTTTTGGATGACTATACAGACTGTCATTACAAAGTAGCGTATGCCCTGAGGGTAAGGGAGATTTCAACTGTTTTCTAAGACACAAATGCAATTAAAAATTGTGGTGAAAAAATGTAAGAATGATCTGAAACTGCTGAAATGAGATTCAGTAAAGATTAGTGTGAAGTATCCTTTGCAGGGAGGGACAATCACACACACAGATACAGAATAGGGAGTAACTGGCCAGACAGCAGCGATGCAGAGAAGGAGTCAAGGATGATAGTGGAGTACAAACCAAGTATAACTCAATAACATAATGTCTTTTTTGGAGTAACAGAATTATTCTGTAGTGAGTTAAAAGAAATCGTATATGTTAGGCAGAGGTAGGAATTCCATCCTGCTTGGCACATTGAGCTCTCAGCTGGGGAACTCGACCTGAATTTGGGCACTACTTTTTCAGAGAGACGTAGACAAATTGGCGAGTGTCCAGAAGAGAGCAACAGGAATGATAAGCGGTTTAGAAAACATGACCTGTGAGGAAAGATTGAAGGAATTGGGTTTGTTTAGTCTACAACAGAAAAGCCTGAGAGGGACATGATAACAGTTTTCAAGTATGTAGAAGGCTGTCGTAAGGAAGACAGTGATCAATTATACTCCAACTCACTGACAAAGCACAGGAAAAAACTGATTGCTTTGATTTGAAATAAAAAAGGTTTAGTTTAAATATTGAAAAAAAAAAACCTTCACAAAAAACAAGATCCTTTTACCACTGGGGAAAACTGAGCACTTGAACAAGGTACCTAGGAAGTTTCAAGACTTTTTAAAGAATTGATCAATAAAACAAACATGGGCCAGAGAAAATGAAGGGGCTTTCAAAGCACAGGGATGAACTAGATGTAATACTGGGGCTCCTTTCATGTCCTGTATTCTCTGATTGCTATGAAATAATCTACTCTGCAAAATAGCTACCTGACCCCAAACTTTGACAACATCAGAATTAATAAGTTTCCCAATTTATGCTAGGGTCATTTACTGTATTTGCATGTTTCAATTTGTTTACTATTGTTGTTTCTGAAAGAGGGGGTACAGTGGTTTTAAAAGAGTTGAAAGTACTTATTTAAAAACAAAACAAAGCAAAACCGAAAAACAAACAACTCTGTGCAGTAGGCCATTACTGCCATTGCTATCAATATATTTTATAAACTTATGTAAATGACACACTTAAAGTATTAAGTTAATCTCTTAAAGAATAAAGGGTGTCAGTGACCTAGTGGGTGTATTTGCTTCCTAGAGAGCATTAAATTATTTTTCTGTTTGTGATACGTTTGTGACTATGGAATTGTCTCTGTAGGATAACAAATATGAAAAAAAAAACCTACATTATCACCATCTCATCTTACTAAAATCTTACCAAGGAAGATACCAGTGAAGGCTAGACTGTGCATTGTGGAGGCTGAAAAGCAGATATTTCCTTCTGCTGAATCTACTTTGAGAGTGCTAAATTCTATTAAAGAGACAGCAGGACAGGTAAGAAAAGATCTGAAAACATTACAGGGAAATCTGCCAGGACTAAGCTGCCAAATTCTTATGGCTGAATTCTTCCATAGGTTCAGGCAGTATAAACCCAAGGTGTCTAATTCTCTTCTGTTGCTAGTTTTATACTGTTTGGTACAGTTTGTGCTTAATATCACTGAGCTTAATTTCAGCTCAGGTTAGATAAGGAAAAGGAAATACTTTAATTGTTACAGGATAATACCTAGAGAAGAGAGTGAAAAGGACCTACTGAGAAACAGAATCCAGACCCTGTTACTGCAAATTATCAGGTCTAATAGTCCATCTATCTGTCTAATGAAAGCTGTCATAAAACTCACTATGAACAATAAGAAGCTGAGCAAAAGGCACATCTAGTATTTCCCACTGGGACTGCTGGTCAAAAGCAGAGAAGGAAGTGATAGACACTTAAATGATTGTCTCTCATTTTTAGGTTGTTACATTAAACTATTAAACTAGGTTGATGAAGCTACTGGAAGAAGAAAAGTTACAGAGGTTAGGGAAGGCTCTCACTAAATAAAAAGTAAGGGGCATGAGAGGAAAAGTTTTGTTTATAGCTAAGAGGTGACTGATATAATTTGGTATCATCAATCTATTTATGATTGCATGTACATGCATGAAATTACAGTTAGAGTGGATACAATTATTGTTCAGTATTTTCACATTTTTCACTTAGGTTTTTGCATAAGTTTTCCATCTGATCTAGATAGAGTCTTCTATTGTTGATACTTTTTTTCACATTTTATCTGCTTAAAATGCTGTATTACAACTTTCTCTCCCTCTAAGGATTACGAAATCCCTAGTTGATATAATGCCTTTTAGGGAATCATTGACAAAACAGTCAGTAACGAAAAGTGGTTTACAAGCTTGAGTTAGTGTAAGGCTTCCCTCCTTTCAATGCTGTACTAAAGATCTACTTTAGCCTGCTTATGAGAAGTCAGATTTGCAAATGATTACCTGGGAAGAATTAAAATTTATCTATAATAAAAGCCAACAATAATATTGCATCCTTAATTTGGAGTCATAGCCTGCATATGTAAATCACTGCACGTATCTGTGATTATCCTGAAGGCACCCCTCAGATACCACACTGGAGTAGGTGTCCTGGTGGACTTTCATCTCTCACCTGTCTGAGCCTGCTTGAAACCCTCACTGATTCACATATTTCAACTTTTGTCATTGTTTGTTCCTTGGTCACTATCCTAGTGTCACCTTTTTCTACATGTCTTTATCTGTATTTTTCTTTGGTGCACTCCCTAGAGTATATGTTATTCTCCCTCCCAGTTTAGCTGGCTATTCCTTTCCTCCACATGGACTGTAAAACAGCTCTATCTTATAAAGAGACAGTATCATAGCCCATAGTCAGATCTGGTAGATCTCATCAAATGACATGGTAAAGGTATAGGCATCCACGTTATTCATTACATTTTGCTTTTACATGGCATTTTGTCATAATATCCTCTCTCCGAGAAGTCATAGCCTGAAGGTCTTCAAGATTCTGAGGTATTATAGCTACGTGTACACTGTTCTTTTGTCCCTGTCATGCAACACGTGGTACTATATTTCCTCTGAGCATATGGTTTCCAAGTGGATTTAAAATACAACTATTGATGCAAGTGTATTCTTTTCAGCTATGTTCAGTAGGGTGAGGGCTATGTTTCTGTCCATCAAAATCAGGGTTTCATAGTGTGGGAATTGTGGGATTGTGTTGCATGCCTTGGTGCAAAGGTGTATGAGATCTTAGAATGCACAAAGCCTGTGCAAATAGTATTAAAGGTTAGTACAGACTCTAATCTGTTGTAGTCTCAACGTTACCCGCTGGGAATAGTGCTCCCTGTCATGCGTGCTCTCCCACCAGTCATGCCTGGACATTACTATTGAACACTGCTAGTTGGCACAGGCCAAAACTCTGCCAGCAGATGTACTAATAAATAAACAGAATGAATGATCATAGCCCAGTAATCAAGTTCATTACCTGGCCTTGGTTTATTTTGTGGTATAAATAGGGTCTACGTTTTGGACATGCTGTACAAAGCATTATCTGCTTTATTTCTGTTGTGGTGTACTAAGGCAATGTGTGACATATCAGACACAAATATTTTTTAAGATATTTTCAGACACCAGATTTTTTTTTATGACAGTAAAAACACAAATTCAAGAAATGATTGCCAAAATGTGGCTCATGTTTTGTATATTGCAGCTATTCTCCAAATCTGGCAAATGTCCCGTCCTAGGAAATAAGAACCAAAGGGTGGTAGAGTTCATGGACAGTAACTTTTGCTTAGAGCTGGAGACCTCTCTAGACACATTTATTATCGTTTTGTACTGATTCAACTGCAGGTTTAGCAGCAAAATAGAAAATTGTCTTGTTTAAAGGAAGATGTAACTCATTTTATGAACATGAACCAAAACCAGCTGCTTCCATATGTTTCTACTATCATCAGGACAAATTCTTTGTTAAATGGCATCTTTAAAATTAAACTGCATGCTGAAAATAAACACAACAAAAGCATGAGATGATTGAGGAGAATGATGATCCAGTCCAGGAGAAAATACATTTTGTTTCAGCTGGAGATGGATCTGCATGACCCAGACAGAATGTTCTAACATTGGCTATCACTACATTTTGCACTATTTTGACATATAATATGAATGTCTGTGATAAGGGCTAAAAAGTACATTGAGCCATCTGTGCTAGTTTTAAATCTGTTTGTCCAACTTTACTTTAGGATATTCTAACATTTCTTTTTTTAAGTGAATTTTTAACATAGTTTGGATGCATTTTTGCTTTCTGTGGTATCTCTTAAATGCGACCCTCTGTTAGCCAGATTGAAACATTTTGCGAAGGTGTCATCATGCTCTCTTTGAAGTTGAAGGAAGCCGCATCTGCCTTGAATGAGAGCAGGATCAAATCACCTAAGCAAATGGCCAACTCCTCAGATAATCCCAAGGAAGCTAAGTATGGTTTGATACTCTCTGTAAAGGAGACAAAACTCTAGCTTCAGTTTTAATGATGAAGTGCTTTCCCTCCCTAACATCTAGAGTCAGAACATCTTGCCACCATTCTCATGTCACAGATTTACTCTTAGTCTTATAGATTTTTCTTCTCTAATAAATCCATAAAGAAAAGTGATATTTGCAAGCCCAGTTACAGCTGTATAGTTATTAAAATTCTGCATCTAGTAACTCATGATCTCCTGCTCCTTACTATGGTTTCATACCATTGTCTGTTTATGTGTTTCTATGCTGAGCTTCAAAAGGTATTGTAACATAGCCTAAGGAATCATCTATGTTTGGCATGCGATGTACTATCACTTATTAATTGTTAAGTGTCTTTTATATTCACATCTTTTACACCAGGAAAATTTTGTTTCAAAACTACTGCTTGAAAATTAATTGAAGAAGGTGTGGGAAGGCTAGTGCGTGATTAAAGATGCTTTCTGAAAACCTTACACATACCAGTTAAATAAGTTCCACATTGTTCATTCCAGACCTTTCAAAGGTGAATGAAAATAAATTTGGTTTTGCATTATTGGTTCAGAATATTTTCATGATATACAGAACTTCTATTTTGAGAGGCATAGGTTTACTTTCTGTTATGGATGGATGGGTGGATGGGAAATATTGAAAAGATGAGCCACCTACTGACAGTGCAGAGAGCCTGAAATAGTAGCTTTCATGAGTTTGAGTTCCCATGTCAGCATCACGCTGATTCCTAGTTTTGCAACCATCTCAGCACAGAGCACTAAATGGTTTCTTCAAGTCTCTCCCAACGCTATGTTTCTATGGATCTGCGATTTCAAAATTGACTAAAGTCATGGTATGTTGCTGGGTTATAGGAAACACACCTCCTTGGGTGTCTTAAAGGCAGTGCACTGCAGTCATTTAGCCTTATCCAGAGTATTCAATTGCTTTAAGGTGATCACAAGCAGCATATTTATTACTGTGGGTTACATCATCTGCCATCTTCTGGTTTGCCAGATTTTTGTTCTTAATCATGCTGGTTTTCTGTGTGTTGTATCTGTGTACTCAAATGCACATCATTTAACATCCTACTATCTGAATTGAGAGCATACATTTCAGGCTTGTATGTTTCCAAGCAAAGTGGGCAAAGGAGAAACCAAATGTTAGTAACTACTGCTTTCTGTGTCTCACACAGAAGGTTTATCTTGATATACAGTTTTGTGCTGGTTTAAACAGGGAAGCGACATTTAAAAAAAAAAAATCCACTTTGGGGGATGTTATTGAAAGAACTTAAATGCATGTTATGATTAACTTGCCAAAGCTACTAGGAGTAAACACATCCTTAATGTAGACTAGAACATCTTCACATAAAACTCTTTCCCACATCCCCCTCCCTCCCCTTCACCTCCCAAGTTTCATCTTAGCCTAAGGCAGTAAAATCCGTAGGGTGGGGGTTTCCTTAAACACATTGTATATGAGAGTATGTGACTTATCATCTCTGTGCCTCATTTACAGTGAGTCTTAGCAGCTGCTTCGTAACCATGTGATACATTGAGCTTTGTATAATAGTTCACTTGAAGGTCTTTGCACAGTTCAGGCATGTCAGCTGAGTACCTTCAAGCAGTGCAGGGACTTGTAATTAGAGTGGCCTGAGGCTGCTTGCCTTTCTGAGGGGCTTTGTCTTCCCCTTGGATCCCAGTGGCATCCTGTTTCCAGAGGCTCACCATCCAAGTGCTCCAGCGAAGGCTTAGCAGGCGGTGGGGGGATCCGAGGTATGTCAGGAACTGAAAACAGGTATGAGAGTTCAAGCCTAGACAAAGATCTTGTTAGTCATTTGAACACAAAGCATGCAGCACCTTGCCTGTCTGCAGGATCCCGCAGAAGGTAAAGAAAGAACCGCCCCGTGCTTTACCTCAGAGGAGTTATGCCCCAGTCCCTTTCCAAAATAAACAATCCACTGTGTTTATCTGTAATGACTTTTGTCACTTTAAGCAAGTCGGCTGATGCAGACATTCTTGGGAGGATGTCAAAGAAAGAAATATACTGTTTTCTAAGTCAGCCTTTTAAATGACTGCATCACTTCTGCAGCACTTTGCTTGCAAATTCCCATCCATTTTTCCCAGAGCATTTTTGGAAGCACAGATTGAGCAATTGGGAGAAGATAAGCCTGAACTTCCTATTTTTGCCTTTCCATTTCTATCATGTCCTAAGACAGAGGAGAAAAATAAAAATAAAAAAAAAAATAAAAAGAACAAACTCAAAACTTTTGTATGGAAGAGGACACTCCTAGTCACTAAAATTTCAAAGGCATGTTGAAGCCCAGAGGATTTTAAACAGCAAATCAACAAGACATTGCTAAAACAGCTGCTCTGGGAAACAGATAATTTGGTTTTATCTCATAAAAGTGTTTCTACAGATGGCTGGTGTAGGACGAAAGGCCCCTCACAAGTATAAGTTGGCACACTGTTTTCATCTGGTTCTCGCACTGGCTCTGTAGAAAGTACAAATCAAAGTAGGAGAAATGGCAAGTCTGACTGTAAGGAAATATGTTTACCTGCTCTTGTACCTCTTTCTTATGGTTCACTGAAGATGAAATATGCCTTGTGCCATGCTTGCTGCTACATGAGAAACAAGGATATTTCTGCATAGACGCAGAAAATCACCTTCACTTTGGGCTGATGCTCACGAGGCACAAAAGCACTCCCTTCCCATCAACTCCTACACCCTCTGCCTGTCATACTGGGGTCTTCCATCTTATCTCCTTCAGAGTGAAGGGAGAGTGGTTAATGCTTACTAAGGGACTAAGGGTGGTATAAAGGTAACCTCTTTTTAAATAAATTTGAAGATCTGCCAGTTTTATGAATGAAGTAAGAGGTCCACTGTCAGTGCTGCCAGAACGTGTATGGCTCTCCTGCCTCCCTGGAAGAGCAGGATATCACATGCTCATATCTAACACAGCATATATTCCTGTGGCTATATTTATCCCTCTAGAAAAGAGAAGGCCATGGACCTCCCTCTGGCCCCAAGCCTGCTCAGGCTAAGCTGTCCTCCGAGTAGGAGGCTCTGGTGGGCTATAGCTTTGCTATTAAATGAGATAGTTGAATTAAAAAGAGTGGCTTGGCTGCACTTCTGCATCATGAGGCTGGTCCTTGGCTCTGAACAGTGGACACCAGCACTGTCAGACAATTGTCAGAAGTGGTCCAGAGGTCATTGTGGCCCTGACACTGCTCCCAATAGGCCAGTTGGGCACAGCCCTCTTCTTTTGATGGAAGTATGATAGGGGTCTTTTCCTTGCCAGTTGGCCTCAAAGCTAGAGACTGGTCCCAGGCATGCTTAATTACCAGTATGCATAGCTGAAATTTTTGTTCCTGCAACTAAAGAGAGCAACCGTGGGTTTTCTCTGGATTGTGGGGTGTCCCTACAACATAATTATCATGTCACTCTTGGTTGTTTAGTTCAAAGTATCTGAAATAGCTGAGGGCTATGTTGCAAGCAAAAAGTGGTGGGTTTATAGCCCACATTGAACGTATGTGCTGTGCAGCCAGAGGTGTGCCAGGAGGGCGCAGGGAGCATTTCAAAGTGCAGTGTCTTCTGGGAAAGCGCTGAAGGCATGGAGAAGGTGGAGGGAGACAAATGTGGTGTCATCTTAGCCACACTGACCTATAGAAGTAGTCCCTGGGCTAAAACTGTCCTCTTGCTTCCTCCGATGTGTGTGTTATCATCTGCTGCTGCCTTTGCTGCACCAGCTTGTTGCTCTCATTGCTTTTCCTGACATTGCCTCTGCCACCACTGCCCTGGCTTTGCTGCAGCCTTCAGTGAGCCAGGCAGCAGCAGAGACACCAGCACGCTGCAAACACAAAGGGCTTGATTCAGTTTTCCTTACAGTTGTGCAAGCTCAGCTCACAAACCGGGCTTGCTGAGCAGTACAAACCTAACATCAGTTTTACGTTGCTGGCACTCCAAGTTAACAGCTGGGTTTCCTTCCAGGCCTGAGCTCCTCGCAGCCATGGGTGAATTGCTTGCTAGAATAAAGCTGGCTAATTTCATACTAATTTTGGAGTGTCTACATTGTGTTTTTGTCACAGCAGTCTAAATAGACATGAGAAACATTCAGCAAGCTTGTTTGGTCTTTTCTTCTGCCTCTAGAAAGAGCAAACCAGAAACAGCCCAAACCACTCGGGCTGCTCAGCTAGATCTGGGGTTTAGATACTGTAATTCACCCATGCTAATATTGTTATTTATACCCTCCAATAGTAGTAATATTAAATAGATTTTGGCCTGGTAAATCCCTTGCATATTCAAAAATGGGGAAGAGCGATGAAAAGATTTCCCCGCCTGTCCCTCTGGGTTTGTAACTAAAACATTTGACTTCGGGCTTTGCATTTTCTCTAGCATTTTGAAATCAGTATCTCCTTTTATTAACCTGAATATTCTGGGGCTTACCTAATTACCTATGACATAAGAATATTGTCACTTGGCCAGTATTCCTTCTAGAGATAATATTTTATGAAGTTCTACATATGCATGGCTGAATTGCCTCTTGTTTTTCAGGGCATATGGAATGAAATTGAATGAAACTCATCACAGAATTAAACTTGCAGGTTCCCAGGCACTGGGCTTATCCAGCAAGCTTGCATTCAGCCCATGTTATTTTAACATGAACTTATCTGTGATTGTGACCTGGTTGGTCTCAGTCAAAAAACTCCATTGATTTAAATGAAAGTAGGATGGGGCCCAAAATGCTAATTCTGTTAACTTTCTTAATGGGCTTCAGTTTAACCCTTCAGCACTGAAGGCTGTTTCACTTCCTATGGCCCAACTTTACTGCTTCATCTCAATACTCCAAGTTTACATAACTCCCTTTTGAATCCCATCAACAAAGAATTATGCTGAATTACAGCTTTGTTACTAAAGGGGAATTGTGTGTTTGAGGTATATTTTTCATGAGGCATTTTGGCCAAGTAGATGAGGTATTAATATGAGAAACTATAAACAAATCTTGGTTTTCTAAACTGCGGATAGAGTGATTGGCTTAATTTGTTTCTATACACTGCCATCTTGAAAACTAAACTGAAGAATCCAAATTAAACAGGAGATGTAAATATTAGCCAGATGTTCCCTGGTGTCAGAAGTCTTTTTTGTTTCTTTTTTTCTATTAAATGGGTACGGGTTTTTTACATCTAACATAATGACCTATGTTTTAGATTTTGGTCCTGGCCTAATGGCTTTTTATCATATGATTATGATATCATCCAATCATGTAAGCGTCATGAGATGCTGTTCAGCTTTACTGAAGCACATGAGTGTCGAACTGCTTAGTTTAGGCTGAACCATTTGTCTGACTGTCTTACTGTGGGGAGTGAATGTGCTGTTAATTTAGGAAATGCCAGCTGAGGCTGAGGGTTTAGTGAGCCAAGCAAAACAGAGCACTGACCACAGACTGAAACATTACAGAGTTCCTTAATGATTCTGTCAAAAAGAAATATAACACTTTTTTCCCCCTTAAAGAAATTGCAATCGTCTTCTGGTGCAAGTAGCAACCAGTAGTGTTTTAGCATTGATAAACATGGATGGAAAAGACAGGCACTTGACTTAGCTTTTGGTTAATGCTTTTTCCTGAAGACATTTGTTTGAGTTTGATGATAGTGAAGCTTTTGGTTCCATTCCTCACATTTATTATTACCAGGCAAATGACTGCTGTTACTGATAAATCTGGATTTAACAGATAAAGATTTTCAATATAATTACAGTTGTAACACTGAGTTTATGGGTCTAATGCAAATGAGCAAAGTAAACTTTGCAGTGCTCTATTTTTTTTTTTCTGTTACATCAATAGCTTTGCTCAGAAATGTGCTCTTTTTAAGTTTTCCCTCAGTATAGGTCTGGATTTGTGTTGTACTGAGAATGCTTGAAGAACCTTGAATCTCCTGCCTAGCACTGACAATCAAACTTCCATGAATTTGGCCCTGGAGCTTGAACAGTTATATGTTGTGCTGAGAGGGTTTGCTGCATCAATCCTTACTGCAAGATCCCTTTGCTCCAGAGATGCACATCTGTTAGGGCCCTTTTTTTCCCCTGTCCTTTGTTTTAGTGTTGGATTTTGTTTACTGATCTCTGAAATACTGCTAAGCTTGATTGGGACAAGAAATTGTTTTGCAATGTGTGCTTAACACCCAAAGGATTTTGGTGGATGAAAGAGAGAAAGCTTAATAAATAAAATTTTTCTTCTTCTTTATCTATCCAAAGGTTAGTTAAAGGAAAGAGACTTGCCTGTGAACTCTTCTCTGCAGAAATTCTCATCACTTAGGCCATTTAAAAATAGACTGGACAAAGCACTAGGGAACACGCTGCAGAGGGCAAGTCTGCACGGTTAGAGAGAGGGACTAGATGACTTTCCCATATCTATGTGTTTTTATTCTAGCAAGGTAATATGCTACCACTGTGCCCTCTAAGGCAACAAAACAGAATAAATTAGTCTCAAATGTGCATCCATTCCAAGATTTCCACCACAGTCAAGCATCTGCACTGAAAATTTCATCTGAAAATGACCTATCAAGAATATTGGTATTAGTGAATTACAAGAAATCCTTCATAGTAAGGAACACCAATGTTTGAAAATAAGACTTTGAAAGTCTTTACAACTTATGTGAAATTATTTTCCAAATCATCCTTGTGAAAATAGTTTAAGTGGTCTCCTTCCCTCTTCGCTGACAAAAGATGTGAATTGCCTCCAGTGGCATTGCCTCCATCTCTCTTGCTTCTATATAAGGTACCCAGCCCTGTAAGGCAAAGGAGCTGGAAGCTGCTCCTGCTCCCAAAAGGCTCTCACCACTTTGCAGTATCAGGCTTTATTTTGGTTCATTACTTTATTGTCTGGAGAATGTGAAAGAAATCAGTCTGTATTTCTTGCAGGGGAAAGGACGTATCTGTTGAAACAAGTGCACCAGAAGGAATGGATCAAAATCTAGAGAAGCCTTTCATTTCAGTAACTGAAACTACTTTATATTCTGTAAAGCGTACTTTATAGCAGTTAAAATAAGCAGAGTTAGCCTTTAAAATCTTTATGTTTGTTTGGCCCGATGCATTAGGTAAAAGGTCATCAGTGGGTTTGCATTTTGAGAGGCCCCTCGTACAGCTGACTGAAAATTTGGGACTTGACTTCATACCGACAAATTAACCATTCTGGACAATCCCAAACATACAGATCACTGAGGATGAATTAGCGAGATGTGCAGGTGCTACAGATTTGTAACTGGTCAGGCTTCTCAACACCTCCCTCTCTCTTCACTCGTAATCCCTCTTTTTATCATGTCTAGAATGATATTTCAAGATGTAAATGTCTGGGCCCACCTTTTTATACACCCACTAAGCTTTGTACTCCGTTACTGAAGATTATTAAGTAGTAGTTCCCAATTCCACAGTAGCTTTAAGGAAAAGCGCCATCACTCATTGGCAGACCAGAAGTGTGTTTAATTAATATTTAATCTTTGTTTATGTTATCTATAGAATATTTCCTCAGATACCATGTTGCATCTTCTAGACCTGGAATCCCTAACAACCCAGAATAGAGCCTCCAGTCAAAAAGTGTTTCATTCTGGTCTTATTAAAAAATTACACGGAGAAGGAAATATTTTATTTAACCTTGTGTATAGAGACAGAATATTTGTTTTCCATTTCATATTTTGCAATGCCTATGCAATATATTTTTGTCAAATATTTAATGAGTTTTAGTCATTCAGAAATATCTCAAGAATCTCCTTGTGATTAAAATGTGATGAGACTGTCCCTTTGATAGCCACTATACAATTATTTTTGCAATGGTAATTTTTAAAATGATAACAGTTGTAAGCCAGGTTTGCAAGCAGAGCAATTGTATATCAGTATTTCACTTAAATGTTGTTAGTCATGAACTGCTGCTGTCACCAAACTCCTGTGATAACATAAACTCTGTTGCAGTATCACTAGTTCCACATTAAAGTATATACAAGTCAAAGATAAATCACTGGGTGGAACAATCCCTCACCATCTCCCAACAACAAAAATGAATAAAAACCCACTAACCAAACCCCAAATACATGAGGAACAAAGATCCTATGAGAAAAATTGCATAAGTATGAGATGGATATAGCACTGGCCCTCACAACAATGACATAACACTTGTGCGTATCACCTTGGGTGGCTTCAGCTGCCCAGAATGAAAGATGGAAAGCAGTCTCACTTACATATCTCCCAAGAGTTCACTATAGCTGAACTGAGTAATGTCTGGACTGCTTGCAAAATCTATCCAAGATAGCAGTTGAAATTCATCCAGGTCCAAAAGGCTGTAACCACTGCAATGTAGGTTTTTGTGTTCCCCTAGCAGCACCTTTCCCATATACTCAGAGTGGTTCTGGGGATGAATGCTGCAAAGGAGCCAAAGGCCATGCGGAGGACTGTGAGCTCTTAACTTACCTACATTTTCCAATTTCAACATGCGGGACAAATGGTATGAATTATCTACAGGCTTTATTCTACACATAAATTGCACTGCCATAGCTTGAAGACTGGATTTCAGTTTTCTAAGTATTTTGGAGGCAATAGCCTGGAATGAACTTCCAGACTGGTGATGAATAGAAAAGACTACACAGTTATTTACTAAAAGAAGAATTTTTCATCCTTAAATAAAAGACTGTTTGGGCTTTAAAAGTGAAAGCTTGTAAATAAGTGATTTACTGGAATTCCCAAGAGGATGTGTGATTCCTGTTTGTTGATCATTTGTTCTATACCATATTTATGCTGTCCAGGAAGGAATTCCCATTTCCTTTTCTTCCTTGATGTATATCCTGCCCTTTAGGTTGTTTGTTTGTTTGCATTTCTTTGAAGCATTATGAGTCTGGTTATGGCTAGAGACAGGTGAGTAGCAGCTTCCAGGTGCTTGCACGGCTTGTGGTCCTGCATCAAACACTCATGCTTATTTTGAACAAAAATCCATTGCCCTCTTCCCCTGGGTTGCACTGTCAGGAAATTTTCAATGTTTATAATTTGCTTTCCCCTGCAGTAGATTTATCCCCACAAATCACCTGCTGTGACAAGGTCTATGGACAATGGCAATGTCTTTAGTTGACCTCCTTATTCACTTGTCACATTAATCTTCATGAATGTTAGCCCCTTTAGGTTAGTCTTAAATTTGCTATAGATTTATAAGAACTATTCAGGTTGGATCAAAATATAGAAGGGCCTTTTGTTTGGCTGCAGTTTGTGAGGCCACTTTATGTTTGATGACCCTGAAATGTGTACAAGAAATACCTGTTGTTAGATAGCTTCGCCAAGAATCTGCACCATGGTATCCACAAAGAAACTGCAAACCTCTTCGATTTTTAATAAAGGAGACTTAACTGTTTGAAAAAATATAATCTCTGAGAATCTGGACTAATCAAATAAGGCAGAATTAATCTAGTTGTTATTACTATTGCTTTGGCTGTCTTACAAAAATATAACAACCACTGACCTTAACAAAGCCAACTGGAATTCAGTATGAGATACAGAAAATGACAAAGAAATGGAAAAAGTTTTGTCACATTTGCAATGTAAAATATCATTAGAAGCTTGTCCCTGCTGTATGATATTCACCATGGTCTCCTAATGTCCTCTAGCTGGAACTCCAATAAACTCTGCCCATCTTCATGACCAGAGGCTTCGAATTACTCTTTAGAAAAGGTGGGGGGAGTATAAATACCACCATCAACTCACAGAAAGGTATACATAGGCTCAGAAAGTTTACATTTATGTTTGCCAAATTCACAAAGACCCCTGTAGCAAGGATGCAGAAAGATCATCAGAGCCTCCAAATGCCATTTGACTGCTCCAGACAAAACTACACTTCCTAAGACTTAAGCCAATAATTACAACAAGGATATGTTTATCAGCAAGAGTTAGTCAAAGCTTTTGTGAGTTTATGTCTCTGTAGCTACTAACTAACATTTGGAAAATTTCTGTGGTCAGTTGCCATTACAATTTCACTGAAAAATACAACAAAGACTATAAAAAGCATGTACAGATAGGCATATGTATGCACATTAAAATAAAAGAAAAAAAACCCTCTTGTTGCAAGAGAGACGTGTGGAGTTTTAATTTATGGTAACAGAGGAATTTGAGATTACTACTGACAGGATTTCCTTCTTTAATAAGATCACAGTAGTACAAATAAAGGTGACATACTGCCTCACTGAGAACTATACAGTCCAGGTCTGTCTTAGGCAGTCATTTGCAGCAGTTGCTAGCAGATGGGAAAATGTAGGAGTAAAGTGAGGAGCTGCAGACAAGTCTTAATGTCTGCACAAAGTTCCAGGCCTTAAGGTTTAGGAAGTCTATTTTTAAACTTAGCTTCTTTGAAAAACCAAGACCTGAGACTAATGTTTGTCATTATGGTATAATGATCTATCTTCTTGCCAGAGTATTTGGGGATTATGTTTCCCAGAGAAGTAGAGCTATCTGCCAGACATTATTCTTTGTTTTTGTGATCTGTTTTCTCTCTCTTCTTAGTGAAGCCTACAGCCTTCTGTAGCTCCTAAGGCATTAAAATCAACCTTGCAAATGTCTTCTTTCCCAGGTTTCAATAAACCTGCCTCTGGTCCAGCTGACTTCTCCTTGCAGCCTGCTTGGAGAGCTCTGTGTGGCAGGAGCTGCACCAGGAGCAACTGGTGTTACTCAGCCATCCCCTTGCTAGGCATCTTCTAAAATGGACTAAATGGTCTTGGGATCCACACAGTTCATTGAAAGATTGAACCAACTTCAAGGGAAAACTATAGGAAAAAATGTCCCCTGTTCAAGGATATTTAACTAGGTACAACTCCCCAGACACCATCACCACCACAACAGCTCAGACACTACCACCACCAAAGGCCTCTGAACAAAGAAAATGAATCTTTGCTCTGCTTTCATGATCAGCTTCCACTTCCACCAAGGGCTGGATGGAGAGGAGGTGTTACTACATCTGTAGGCATTATATTTTAGATGCAGTTGTATGTTGTGCTATGCTCTCAGAAGGATGTGTGCCTTCTGGGATAGGTGACAACCCTTCAAAGCCTCCAGAGCAGAGAGCTAAAGAAGCTCTGAGTGATAAAAGACTTGTTCATAACATATGCTTGACATGTTTGTTGTGTGTAATTTCAAATTCGTGACCTGCTTACTGGCTATGACAATATTCGGAAAATTTTTTACATATGGGTCTTAGGCTGATAGATTATACCATAATATGGTAAGATATAGATGCCTGGGCACTGAGTAGTTTTGGTTGTGATACTCAAGTGGGTACTAGCCTTGAGAACTCAAATCCTTTCCATGAGATGGTGTAACCCTCAAACCTCAAAGAGCCCTCCACTGTGAATCAAATGCCTCACAATGATGAAGACCAGTTTTCTGTGGGTTTGCTTATAAAGAGGAATTCTTGTATCCCATAATTTATCTCTCTGTTATACAGGCTGACTGAGAAGGATGCTTCAGGAGATCCTCCAGTCGGTGCTTGTCATTCCCTTACAGCAGAGATATAGAGAATTGTGCTTTATAGCTGTGACTATAAACCACTTGAGAGGAGGATCTGGAACAGGCAGGAGAAGTAATGTAACAAATTATTAATGACAGAAGCAGATTGGTATAATGCAAAACTGTTGTGTTCTTCCCATCTTGATAGCATTAGGGTCTCAAATAAAAGTTTTTCTGTTCTTATTCTATGTGTTGCTTGACATACAAAGGTTTGCAGCAGAAAAAGGGGAGCTAGGAAGAGAGAAGCTATGTATAGAAAAGAAGACTTGTGTATGATAGAAGTACTGTAGGTTTAGTCTACTCCTTATCTGCTGGGAATTAAAATTAACAGAAGGCTGCATGCTAGATTTGAAACAGGGGTCAGACGCCTTCTAATTTACAATAACTGTTCCAGGTCTGTTAAGGCTGAGAGATTGCTTCGGACAGAAAGAACCAGATAAGCACTCCTGCTATTTTTTTAAATACTCTTATTGTGTTATTTTCAAAACTTGGAAAGAAAACTGAAAATGTTTGTTGAAGTACCTTAACAACCTAACTGAGGTGGATCTAGGAGCGATAAAAAGTAATCACATGTAGCAATCAAAAAAAACTGCAGGGAAAAGAAAGTGTTAATTTTCCTTGGTTTTCCAAGACTTTGTTTTAACAATGTGCTTGACAGTCTGCTACATTTAAGCACATGATTGCAGTGAATTGGGTTTAAATGAAATAACTGGCAACCAACAGCAAACTGTTTTCAGAAATACACCAACAGTTGTTTAGGATGGTTATTGTTAGTCATGGCAAAGTAGTTCACGGTACTTCTCAGCCTTGCCAATTTATTTCTTATCATGATTTGACTCTGCAGAAGTCATTGGGCTCCTTCACCTGCTTTTCTAAAAAATAGTTCACATACATCTTCGTCCTCCAAGTTTTGCTTTTGTTCAAATGAAGGATGAAGACTCAAAACAACTGCAATTTCACACAGTATTAGTACAAAACTTTATGAGACTGGGACTAAATCTGCATGCTGTAGTCAATTGTGACCACATTAGGGACATTATCAGCTCAAGCAGTTACTGCAAATACTAAAATAAAGTTTCACACTACTTGTCCTGCTGATATGTTTACCATGTTTTATTATCACTATGTTAATTCAGATATTGGGGGTGATGTTATTCTAAAGGAGGAAAACCAAGAGAAGAACTACCTCCTTCTTCTCTACCCAGCCTCCCTCTGAACTTTAGTGAGCTTTCTTGAGACAGGGTGGAAAGCCACATTTTGTTCTCCATTAGACTGGTGTGTATCTGAATAAACCCACTGCCATCATGGGAGATATTCTGGTTTTACACTGTTAATGGAGATAGTGAGTTTTGGCAGTGACCTTTATATAGCCATGTCCCATAGTGTAAACAGCTTACTCTTATGCAAACAAATTACAAAATTGTATATAGAGAAAGAGAATCCCTGCTTTTAAGTTGTCTTTCTCAGGAAAAGGAATTAAGTCATCCAACTTGGAGATATGCAATGCTCTTGAATTATTTAAATTTATAACTTTCTATTGCTGTGTAAACTTGAGTTTCCTTGTAGAGATGCTGTTCTCTCTAATTGTTTGCTTCTTGAGGATATATTTTAAAAGATCATACTGTATGTAGTCATCTGCAACATCTGATGCAATTTAAGGAGAGAAAAAAAAACCCCACTAAACATAGTTAACACAGCTTGGTTCTGTCTTCTTGTAACTCCCCTACAGGCAATGGAAGAGGAGCCCAGAAAACAATTTGTTTATTATAAGCAAGTCAGTCCTCCAGGGGATTCATGGAATCACGCAGTGGGGGAGGACAATCACAGCACTGAAATGGTGGGTAATTTTATTTGTTCCACTTGATGGTCACAGTGGCATCATGCTGGCCAATTACTCTTGAGTCAGCAGGTTTCAGAGGTTAAGACCCCCTTGTGGGTTGCAGCACTGCAGGCAAAGTATTCAGGCCAGATTGAAACCGTTTCAACAGCAGAGACGCCAGCCTTCTTCTCCCTTGGAGATCTCCTTTTTCAACTGTGTACGAGACATACATGTGATAAAATAGGCATGTCTCTAACATCGAGACAGCTTAATTATTGAGAGTGGAAAAAATGCCAGCTTCAGATAAAGAAAGGAAGAAAATCAGCCAGGGAGACAGGCTATGCTGAGGAGGCATGAAGTGAACAAATATTGCAAATTTAGACTGCAGGTTCCAAAGGAAAGATCATGTCTGGGAATAATCCTCATGCCAATAGCCTACTAGTGTTTCAAGACTGCTGCACCTTTAACAGTTTCATCACATTTTTCTCCAGTAGAAATGTTTTAAGCTACTTCTTCAGTGTTCTGTAATTCTAAGGGGAAAACTAGCAGCAAAGCATTTGCTTTACCGCTAGAGCCTGCCACAAGCGATTGGGCAGAGGTGGATATGAAATCTAAGCTAGTAGAAATAATGTATGTGAGTGTGTGTGTGAGGGAATTGGGCAGGGTTGTCCAGGACAGGCTGAAATTGTTCCATCAGGCTTAGATGAAATTCATGAAGTGACTCACATTTCATTTGGAGAGGGGTATGGGAAGCAAGGAAGTGGCATTTTATCCTCTTAATTATAATACTAGTATTATGATCTTGGAAACAGGGGAGGCTATTCTCAGGCTTAAGCTCCGTTGTGTATGTGACATTTCAGGCTTAAAACATCTCAAGTGTGCATTTCCTGTCAGAAATACGCTGTGAGAGCTATTCAGTTTCTGAAGGATTCACTGGAGAGTTAAGATCTATGCTTTAATGCTTTTTTGGCTTGTATCATGCCAGTTTGCAGTTTCTGGAAAACATCTCAAGAATCTCAGAACCACGACATAGACATATTATTATGATTAATAGTGGTGCTAATTCATCCAGAGCCTGTACTTGAGAGACAGAAATGATCAGTGGGACTCTAAACTCTGATGTCTTGTTCTGCAGAACTAGATCCAATGACCTGTTAAGTTTAATATAAATGTCAGGTTATTTGGGTTTGCAAAGCACATTGGGATGAATTGGAATGAAAGGAAATGTATATATCAGATTTTATTTTTTAATAATTTTGTTATTAGGAGTAATTTTTCTTTCTTCAGCAATAAGAGGTTATAAGAAAATTTGGAATTTGACGAATGCTGCAACCAATGTTTTCAGATAAAAATGCATTGTTTTTTTGGAAATGATGTCTCAGGAAAAGGAAGAATCCAAGGGGGAATTTTTACTCCTCCTATTTATTCCTCTAGCACCACTTTATATGACATGAATATTGGAAAATTTTCTCAATGGAAAGCCCTCACTATGGTCACATCGACTGCTGACATTATGGCTGCATCTATCCCTCTGTCTGGGCATTAGAAGTGGAGCAAATCCCAACTCATGGCCTGCTGTAAATCAGGTACATTTTCACATTGCAGTGATTTGAACTCTAAAAGGAAGTTACACACATACTTGCTTAACCAGCATTGCTAACCTGTGGCCACTGTGAACATGCACTCATCGTTACAGATGACTAAGGAATACAGGGCATGCAAGACTTTATTAAAAAAAGCAGTAAAAGAATAATTTTGGGAACTTAGTAATAATCTTTTTAAGAGCCTGGAAATCTTTTATTTTGGAAGTTCAGAATATGAAATAGAGCTTAGGAGAAAGGTGAGAAACAGTCTTTGTTAGTGTAACTCCTTCAACTACATATTTAGTTCTCCTGCACAGTGGACAATTAACACCTGCATGACATTTGCAGAGGGTTTTGCATATATGTATCAAAAGTATCCTGCCCAGAGTCAGTCCTACACCAAGCTGCATCTAAAACACTACTTCATCTTCCAAGTTTTGCTGCATCTTCTAATTCAACGTTGGAGTTCATACCAGGAAAGATGGTAGACAAAGAACAAACTGGGCTGTGGAAAAAGCTCCAGGAGAAGAGAAACTATAAGGAGTAAAACCACTTACTTTTCATTCTTCAGACTAGTGGAGTAATTGATATTGATAACAATGTAATTTTATTGGCTTAACTGAATAATTAAATATGTATGTTTGGCATCTCATGTTTTAGAGGTCATCAGCAATAACAATAAAGAGCTTGCTGTGTTTTGGATGCCCTGGGAAAAATAAGGTACAATTTAATGTAAATACTCAAATTCATTTTGGTGGCAAATAATTTCCACTTTGGCTGGTGAAGCTCTCTTTATGAGAGAAAAGACCTGATGCAAGAACTTATATAAATAATGCAAGTGGATTTTTTTTTGCTTCTTGAAAACATACATGCTGCTCCACTGCCACAGGTTTAAATATTTGTATATCAAACAAAAAAAGAAAAAGAACAGTGAATTTGCCTAATTTATCCGAATTAGGAAAAGAAACTTTATTCACACGTTTTAAAGGTTTTTGTCATAAATAAATCAGAATCCTAAATAAATAAGACATGAAAATATATTTTAATGACAGAAGCCTTTATTTCAACATCAAGTTTGCTGTCTAGTCCCAATGTTTATTTAGTAATTTTACCTAATATCATGATTTTTCCAGGATCTGCCATTCAAAAACATGGCAGTGACCAGTAGAAAGAATCAAAAACTATAGTCTATGGTATTTCCAATATCCTCATATATACTTCTCATGAAATATTTTTCAAGATTTTTACCTTTTGCTTTTCTAAATAAAATAGCTTCTGTGGTATTAAATACACAAAGAACACTTCAGGGAAACATGAAAATATATTTCAGAAGCATCTGTCCAGAAGTCATTACTGTGTTTGAATGATATGCTGCTGTCATGGTTTGAGGCCCTCAAAGAGTTCTCTCACGCACTCCCCCCTTTTTCTTCCCCAGTCCTAGGGGGGATGGGGAGGAGAATTGAAAGAATGTAACTCCCACAGGTTGAGATAAGAACAGTTTAGTAACTAAGGTATAACA
>JASSUY010030914.1:0-19254 GCA_032466535.1 Forpus xanthops | reverse complement strand
CTGGCAGGGGGGTTGGAACTAGATGATCTTGAGGTCCTTTCCAACCCTAACTATTCTATGATTCTATGATTCTATGAACCCCAATGTCCTGTGTCACCCATCACCTCACTGAAAGGACTGGGAGGGATCACATGCAACCTGTGATGAAAACAAGGGGAGATGAACCTTAGAAGTGAGGATGAAAAGTATTTGGCAGAAGATGAGCCAGGAAAAGGGGGAGAAAAGGTGAATGCTTCCATTCTGCTGGTGAATGGCAACAGGGGGAACTTCTTTTTTCCATTCCTTAAAAAAAAACAAATAGCACATGGTTTATCTACCTCATAGCTTATTACAAGAGCTACAGAACTGTTTCATCCTGCTTCCTGCCTAAAACTGATGCAAAACACAATCATCTAGTATGCCTTTCTAAGTCTAGTCCTCTAAATTTGGTGAGGCCAAGCAGCAATTCCCTTATAAGGTTCATTTTGCAACTACCCACTTCTTGTGATGCCTCCCTGCCCTCCAGTTTTATTTTCCCCAAACTTTCCTTACTTCTTTCCAGCAAATAGGGTAAAGTCTCCCAAGTAGCTTTGTTTCTTTAAATTTGTCACTCATTCCCTCACAGACCTGAAATTATAAACAGCTGTCTACAAAAACATAATTGCTTCTAGAGTAACCGACATCAAGGATGCCCAGAGAGGGTTATGACTTCAGCCTGCACACAGAGAGAGAGACAGGGATGCCGGAAACAAAGATCCTGTTTCAGCGCAGATTATCCCAGCATGAACAATAGAGGGACATACGGGATGTACAGCCAATTCCTTATAAAGACAACGCCTCTTGGTTTATTCAGGAAGCCACAGAAAACCAAAAGAAAGAAAGAAAACCAGCAAAGCTGATCTCCTGCTGCTCCCTCAGGTACCTGGCCACGTGACACAAAGAAAAGCTCTGCAGACCACCTGTGCAGATGCCCACGGAGCTTGCCAAGGAGCAGATGCCTTGGGCAGTGAATTAGCTTCCATGGCTTGGCCTTTGGGGCCATATCACTGCCATCCAAAGACCGCTGAGATGAGAGGAGAGTGTCACTGACATCGAGTACTAGTCAGAGTAGCACCTGCACACTACCAGTTGCTTCAGTAAGAAATGTTATTGCATTAACCCATCTGGTGCTCAGATTTTCCAGATTTAATGCATAAAGCAAGAGAAAAACATAAAAGTTATTTTTGTTAACAAAAAATTAACTCTAAATAAAAGCCAAAGATATTTCCCTGCAAAATTTCAGGAATGTCCTGTGGAGAAATGCAACTGCTAAATGAGAATCGTGATTGACTGTTGGTACGAATGCTTTCAAGGTTTAAAGTCTGTGTAACTGTTTAAATGAGCGTATTAATTTGGACTTGGATTTTTCCTACCAGTGCAGTGATGATCCTGGTCAAGTGATACTCATATGTTTTCCACCTGCCAATATTCATGTATCCTTACCATACCTATTTACAAAACCAGCGCCCACTCTGGTACCCCTATCTCCCCAAGGAGATCTCTTTCCTATGCCAGGCAGTCACAGCTGCTACATTATAAACTTGAAAAAAAGAGGATCCCAACTTACAAATGATTATAACAAAAATCTCAGCAACAAACATTACCTGGGTTAAAAAGCAAAATCTATTCTCTGCTTTCATTCTTTAAAAACTCCTTGTATTTCCCCTCATGAGATGATAAAGCACTTAATCTGCTGCAAAAGCTATTCCCTACACATGAATCACTGGCTGGTAGATAGATCTCTGAAACAAATGGGCATGCAATTGTTTTACATGCAGGAAGGACATGCAAGACAGATGAATGCATATGTCTCCCACCCATCTTTCTATTCATTCATTTAATAACTTTATAGAATCTTGGAAATTTCACATTTACAGTGGAAACAGAAGCCAGCTAAATCCTGAACTGTGATGTTGCAGGACATTGGATAAAGTTTTCATCAAAGTATCTACCACAAGCAACTGCCACATGATAAAGGTAACTCCAGCCTTGGATGAAACTTTGCACTGCCTGCAGAAGTGCCGTATTCCTTATGTTTAGGCAGACTATACAGTGTGCTGTAAAGAGAAGAAACATCTGTTTTAATCATATAATCTAGTAGCAAAGGAAGAACACAAGCACCATCTTCACAAGAATCAACAGGTCACCTTTCCCCTCTCTCTAAGATCCATCTGTACTTTGCTGCAGGAAGGGGAGAGGGGAAGGGGAAGTGGAAAAGACTTCTCCATTTAATGGTGCAGCACTAGAAAAACAATCCAGGAATAGAATGGTGATATTTTAAAAACTGACACATTTGGGGGTTTTGGTTTGGGGTGGTTTTTCTTTCTTCCTTTCTTTCTTTCTGCAAAAACAGTTGTGAGTATGCATTTTAAAGAAAAAAACACTTTGTGAACATGTGTTGCTACCACCACTACCAGCTCCTCTACATGTAGCTCACTGGATAACTCCAGAAATGCCCAGGTGTGGAAGACTATGTCTCAACTTTCATGTCAAGAGCCCTCGGGGTATCTTTTGACACACAAGTTTCCAGCAGCAGTTTTAGCTGATGTGGACAACATGTTCCCTCCTTGCCCACGCTGTTCGTTCCTGTGCCCGGGCCAAGTCCTCTGTTTTGCTTATCTGAGTGTTTGGAGCAAGGAATTGATCTCACTGAAAACTAACATTTCCCCCCCTCCATTTTATTTTCCTGGCTTTCATCTGGATCTGATCATTAGTACGCAATCTCACAAAGAGTAATGCCAGCAAATAGGGTGTGGGAGACAAGGAACTGGCTGCATCTCATGGTGGAAGTGACACCAGTTAGACTGACAGTGAAACTGGAGCACAGGTAGACACAAACCACACTCAGAGTAAGAGCAAAACCAGTGCTCATCTCATGCTGCTGGACATCCTACTCCAGGCAAACACTCATCGGGTCCTGTATGGTAAAGGAAACTGCATCACATAAACACTTCAGAGCAAGACCAAACTGTTTTGAAATGGACTGACATAGGACACTTCACATGCCTGTGGCAGCACTCCACGAGCCTCCAGCAAAGATGAGGGAAGACCATACACAGCTATGGGCAGTGAAGGAATTGTGCAGTCCCTCCCAGGCTTGCTCTTCCACACGTCTTCTCCACTCCACCATCCTATGAAGAAGGTCCTTTGTATTTTAGTGACTGATTAGCTGCTGTTCCAGCTTGGCAGAAACCAGCTGGGGCATGTGTCTGAGGAAGGCAGAATTCCATCCTTGGAAATCTGCAGTGTTGGGATTTAAACTACAACTGGAAACAACCCAATGAAGCACAAGGCCTGAGTGTGCATTGGGTTGTGGCAGCCACGACCATGGAGTGTGAGAGCAGCAGGAGAGGGGCTGGGAAAGCAGACTGTAGGTAGACATATAAAACAAAGTGATTTTTTCTTTCCAATTAAAGGAAAGAAAGAAAGAAATAGATAGATAGATAAGCACCTGCTCTCCCCTTTTTCTCCTGTCTCCCAATAGCAAATGGCACCAAAGGCAAAGTCTGTCTTCCTAAAACAGACCCACCATATAGATAATTTCTCCCAAACGCTCTCTGCTGGTTTGCATCCCAGTTTGAGAGGGGAAGACTGTGGGTTTCAGTGGTCCCCAGGGAGGGTGTTGGGGGGTCTGTTGTGGGGTAGGACCTGAGTGAGGAGAGGTGAGTAGAAGTACACTCTCTCTGTATGGAAAAGCATCAGCCAACACTCACAAGTGACCAGCACCCCCAGATCCTGCCTGCTCCCCAAAGTGGCCCTGCGGCCTCAAGTGCCCCCTACGGGCACCTCAGCTCCTCTGAGGCAGCACCGGGCTGCGGAGCCGCAGCACACACAGCGGAACCCGTGACTTCGTGCCAGGTGAACGACTCCTGCACATGGCCCGGCCCGCGGCGGTTCCCCCCGACATCTCGGCCGGGCCTCAGAAGACGGCTCCCGAAGGGACCTGATAGCGGCCCCGCGTCCGCCGCGGCGGACCACGCCGCCATGGCGCCACCTGGCGCCGCGGGCCGCCGCTGCCTGGGGAGTGCAGGCCTGATGGGGGAGCTCTGCAGAGGAAATGGAAGTAAGAATTAAAAAATAAAGCTAAAAAGAAAAATTAAAAATATAAATATAAATTATGTGCATCCTTGGAGCCTCGGCCCTGCTCTTACTGAGTCCCCCCAACATTCAATAAGCCATCAAAATATGGGTCTGGAGAGCAACTCTTATGAGGGAACTGGGATTGTTTAGTGTGGAGAAGGCTCAGGGAAGACCTTATCACTCTCTACAGCTGCCTGAAAGGAGGCTGTAGTGAGGTGGGGGTTGGTCTCTTCTCCCAAGTAACAAGTGATAGGACAAGGGGTAACAGCCTCAAGGTGCACCCGGGGAGATTTAGATTGGATATTCGGAACAATTTCTTCACAGAGAGGGTGCTCAGGCATTGGAACAGGCTGCCCAGGGCAGTGGTGGAATCACCATCCCTGGAAGTGTTCACAAACTATGTAGATGAGGCTCTCAGTGACGTGGTTTAGTGGTGGACTTTGCAGCACTGGGGTGAAAGCTGGACGTGATAATGTTAAAACCTAGTAAATTCTATGATTCTAAAAGCAGCCAAGTCACATTAGTAAACAGCAAATTAAAGCACTTAGAAGTGATGTCGATCTCTAAGAATTTTACTAATCACATGCCATATTAAGAAACATATTGCTGTGGCATGAGGCTGCCTGGCTGGATGAAAGCCCAAATTCAAAGTGGAAAACCCCAAGAAAGGGTCTTCCCCTGCACCAAAACTGAGAAGCCTCGTCACCATGCTCTCATCATGGATGCTGTGATGGAGCTGGCACAGAGAACTGGAGTGACAAGCCAGGACACAACCCCTGCAAAGCAGCGCAGCACTACAGCCCTGCTGTGCTTGTGTGAGGAAAAGGGACATAAGGGTGTTGCTCTGTTGCTGAAAGTGAAGATCTGGATGATTTAAATCTCAAAATGCACTTTTTTTAAATGTGACTAAATTCCACTACAGTTATTTCCACCTTTCTGCTTTCCCTGCTTTTCTACTGCAGTAATAGTCCTACCACTTATCTTAAATCATTAAGCTTTGCAGTAATAACTCTACTGTTACCTTCTGGTTTAGGCTATCTCTTCCTCAGGAATCTCCACCTAGCTTTTCTGGATAAGCTGTGTTTGAAACAGTGACACATTGTCCACATAATAATTCAGTAGAGAATTTCATTTCTCTGAAACATGATTGTAAATCCATGGTGCCCAAAGCTTGATATGTCTTTGGACACATCCATACCCAGCTATGGAGCTTCTTAAGCTGAACTCTAGGCTGTAAATGAGACTTCAGCAGAAGAAAGATCACATTTAAGTGCCATGGTGACACTGAAATAAACACTCCATACTTGAGAATGACAAGAACACTTGCAGCTCCCATCTAAATAAGACGGAGAGTTGCTGCAGGTCTGAGAGAGCGACAGCAAAGGCTTTGGGTGCAATTTGGATTCCAAAGGTGGTTGTTTTATAGAAGACATGAATCTATTGCCCTGCTGGCCACACAAGGTTGGAGTCTAGCACACTGTGCTGCAAGCCACTGTGAAAAACAAGGGAAATAGAGCTTTTAAAGTAAGAATTTACAAAGAGGGAGAGAAAATGGGTTGCTGTCCTGGGGTCCGTTTGTGAATGAAATCAGTTTTGAAGGTACTCATTATAGGGTATAGGTAGGGAGATTGCGGGACAAAAATATAATTTTCTAGAGAAGTGATTTTTTTTTTCTGGGGCACATAGGAAAGAAGGAGAAGTGACTGAACTTCCTCAGGCACCAGTGCTTTGTGACATCAAAATCATAATTCACTCAGAGAAGACTGAATCTGCTTTAGAAGCTTGTAAATTCCCTCCCCTTCCAAACAACTGTCTTCAGTAGCCAAATGGTTAGTTTGCATTGAAGCAGTTGGTGGGCATCCAAATTCACTCTCATCAAGAAGTAAGGACCATTTACAATGCTCCATGCTCAACTGCTGCAACAGCTACTGAGTAAGATTTTGTGGTTTTTTTAATCACAAGATAAGCTATAGAATGAAGCTGCAAGATTTAAAACAAGCAGAAATTTTCATGTAATAAATACAATTTAAAATACAAAATATTCTGTAAAATAGCCATTCGTTCAGTAAAATCCTTTAAAGTTCCAGATAGAAGTCCAACATCATTTGAGCATCACCTTTGATTTAGCCAGAGGAAATACCTGAAGCAAAGAAATCCCCAGAAGCATGTGCTTTCTTGGTAAATACATTCATTCAGTCAAAGGCTATTAGTGTCAAAGTTTCAACCAGGCAAAGGTTTATTTCTTCTGTTAAAGGGAAATCTGAGTATACAATTAGTTGATTCTGGCCTAGAAAACAGAGGCCCATGAAATATATAGGACCAACAGGTGAAGAAACTACTTCCTGAGCAAGGACAAAGCAGGAGCTGAGAGCCACCACAGCACAATCAGCACCCTCACCCACCCACCGCTCCTGCACAGTCTCACAGGACCTGAGCAGTGTCCATTAACAGCCCCTGACCAGGTGTTACGATGAACCAGCTTCAGGATCCATACAGAAAGGCTGGTGAGAAGATAGGACCAGAGACTAGGCTGTAACATAGGTCCAAGTTCTATCCAGGAGTCAGAATGAACAGACATCCACTATTCAGTTCAATTACTATTGAAGAGTGGCTCTGCCTTTCAAGGGCTTTTTGGATACCTATTAGTTAACAACTTAGCCTCTTCCTTGCTAAAGTAAAAGCACTCATCTCTATCAACCTTTTTTCCTAGGACATGAGCTTTATGCTCCTTACCATCTGGTAGCCTTCTGCTGGACTCTCGTGGTTTCCTCACATCCCTCTTTGGACTTAGTGCTCCAGTTGTGGGCCCAGCTGCACTGAGCAGAGGAGACAGGAACTTAGTGTGGCCTGCTCACCACGTTTCTCCTAATGTGATTTACCCTTCAGTTTGCCTTGCTTGCAGTGAGAGCACCCTGACAGCTCATATTCAATCAGGCACCCACCATAACCCCCAGATCCTTTTCAGCAGAATAACTGCTCAGCCAGTTGCTGCTCTGGTGTGGAACTTTACATAAGTCCCTGCTGAGGACCACAACAGGTCTTTGTCAGTCCCATTCTTGAGGTTATTGAGGTCTCTCTGGATTGAGGCTCCACCATTTGTCTCTTCCACTTTCCTTACTACGGTGTTCCCTGCAGAGGTGCTGAAGGTGTACTCTGTATTCTCCTCTTGATCACTACTAAAGGTGTTAAACAGCAGTATCATGCCCTGTATTGACTCTAGGTCTGCCCATTTCCAGCCACGATGAAATGAGGTGATGTGCCACTGATCACTATACTCAGAGTCTGGCAATTAAGCCAGTTTCCAGCAGTCCTTTTTTTACCCTATATTCCTTACCTTCCAAATGAGAATGCTGTAGGAGACACAATATGGAAACTTCCCAAAAGTCAAGATATTTCCATCACCCCCTCCTCACCCACATAACTAGCCATTTTCTTAATGCTCTTTGTTGACTTTTTCTCAAGCTGAGTTTTGACTTTCTGTGTTTAGTGTCCAGGTACTTAAACAATGCTTTTAAAAGTTCTCTTTTCTCAGAGCATAAAACTCAACTTGTAAAATCCCTTGTCTTCCTCCACAATGGGATGATATGTCCTTGAATTCTCTAGAACTTCTCTTTGTAAATCAGCCAGTTTTCTTGAGCATCTTTCTACTTCACGGCTGATTCCCAGACATTCTACCTTGCAATTCACTGAGTGAGGCAAAACCTACTCTCCTGGTAGAGCATCCCAGCTACTGCTCACCTTCCCAGGCTCCTCCCAAACTCCTACTTGAGTCACCACAGCACATCTCCTGAAAGTCCTTAGGAGGTAATAGCACTGGCTTTAGAACAAAATAAAGACAAATAAAAGAAATAATTGTGTTACGTGCCATTTAGAATTTGACTGCCTTGTAATGGTGAGCAGTGGTGCAGAGATCTTTTAAACTGCAGATGGGTAGTTACTAGAGCTGATTTGTCAGTGGGGGAAGAAGGAGAAATTCACAGTGAATTTGCCAGTGAGAAAGGGATGAGAAATATTGTGTTTCATTGATGTCCAGGTTGCTCATGTGGTGTTTGTGAGAGGAAAAATCAATTTTTACTTGTCAAATTATTGCCCACTGCACCAAATAAAGTGGTAGAAAATGCTATTTGTCATGTTGCCCTTGGGCTGTGATTAGGACTAGCACTCCAGCAACATTCCTCATTCACACAGTAATCAAGCCTGCTCTGCTGTGGGGAGCTGCAGCGAAGATAACAGGGAATATTCTAGACTTGGAGATGGTACAATTTCTGTCTCAGATACACTCTGTGACCTCTGTGAATGTATCCCACATCTCTTTTTTGTCTTATCTGCTAAGGTTTTGCATTAAGGATTGCTGGTCCCTGCAGAAGATGGTATAGGTGGACTTCAGTGCTGGCAAGCAGCCATTGACACTACATAATTGCAATAATGTCAGGACAGCTGCATGATCAAAAACACCATGCTGAGCTTAAATAAACCAATGCTATGTGGTGCATACTTTTTGTCCAGCTATTAAACAGGCAGCAGTCTGGGTTATTGCTTTCTTCCTCCTGCCTAGTTTCCACATTCTATCTTCCCTTCTGCCACAAATGGGCCAATTTCATCTTAGTATTATTCCAAAAGGTTTACTGGCAGAATGTATAAAGCACTAGGGGAAATGCTGTCATTGGAAAACCATCACTATCAGTCCTACTGGCACAGAAACATATACTGACAGAGCAGGAAAGAAGCAGCTGGGGCTGCACTTGGATGTGCAGAACCAGGTGTTCCTACTCCTCCTGAGATAAAAAAATGCAATTGAAGATCTTAGTCAGGCTGCAGGGACTGCAGTCCAAATAAGAGCTCTTTTCTCTCTGTTGTGATACAAGTACAAAAATAAGCCTGTTGTTGGCTCCGGTGTGAAGAGATTGATCTTTAAAAACAAAAGTCTCAGTGACTGTGGGGAAGGGGCCCTATGCCTTTAAAGCCAGGTATGGAGCAAGCTACAGCTCATTGCTTTATTTTTATAGCCATTATTATTTTCTGTGTTGTTTAATAGCATGCAGATGTTTGAAGGGCCTATTCAGGCTTCAGCAAATAGAATGCGTTTTTTTCATCAGGGACTCCAAGATCTTCAGGAAAAGGCAAACATCCTCTCATGCATGTGGACAGCATCCAGCACATGGTATATTTTACTGAATATTAATGATTGGTATGGAAACTGATAGCAGCCTGATGTGCTTAATAGCATTGTTCTTACTGACAAATTCTAGATGCTCTTGATCTGAAGAAGTGAATTTTAAATATTTAACAATGAATCTTTGAACTTCATTTCTTTACTATCCAAAGCTGGATTGAGCGATGCTTTTATAAGACATGAGAATAAATTGCTTTAACAATAGAAGCAATGCTTATTTAAAACCTAGATTTATTTTTGTTATCTAAAGAATCCATTATAAAGCTAATCTCAGGCAGCTTTCAGAAAACCTCTTCAACAGCATCTCTTTTCAGAGGGTAGAACTTGTTGCATATCTCCTTTTTTTTTACCACCTCTTAAAAAAACAAAGCAAAGCCCCACCAAAATCACACAGCCCACTGAGAAACCTGGGAATCCTAGGAGCCTCAGTTAGGAAAAATATAATATTGTCCTTATATACAGATACACAATTTTCTTTTAAAACAACTTGAAAGCCACTTTGAAATTCAAATTGATACTATCTATGAAGAGGCTTGAGACTTCAGCGCAGAATTAACTTAAAGCTGATATCCTACTAATGAAGTCATTCAGAAAGTCTTCTAACAACTAATTAGGACCCCAATTTCTGTTTTCAGTTTGTAGGCTATTGCAGGCTGTAAGTTACCTCTGAAAGTAAGACTTTATATCTTGAACACTTATGAATGTAAACACCCAGTATAATTTCTCAAAAAAACCATGCTTAATCTCCAGAATACATATTCCTCTTCACCCTGAAAAAGAAATGTAATTAATGTTGTCTCAAAAATAGAAGAAGTATGTCATGGTTTAAACCCAGCTCTAACTCAAGCAGTTCACTCACTCACTTCCCCCTCTTTCTTCCCCCCAGGAGGGATGGGAGGAGACTCGAAAGAATGTAACTCCCATGGGTTGAGATAAGAACAGTCCAGTAACTGAGGTATAACACAAACCACTGCTGCTACCACCAATAATAATAACAACAAAGGAAACAACAAGGGAAGAGAATACAACTGTTCACCACCAATACCCGGCCCAACCAAGCAGGGAACCCCCCTCTTCTGGGTCCCTGCCCTTAGTTTTTACATCCTGGTTAGTTTGGGTCAGGTGTCCTGTCCCTGCTTCCTCCTGGTTTCTCCTCCTCAGTCAGCAGAGCATGAGACTCAGAAAGTCCTTGGTCAGACTAAGCATTACTTAGCAACAACTAAAAATATCGGTGTTATCAGCTCTGTTCCCAGGCTGAAAGTCAAAAAGACAGCGTTGCACCAGCTACTAAAAAGGAGAAAAATGACTGCTACTGCTGAACCCACGACACAGTAACAAGACACAGCAACTTTGGGAGTAGAATGGGAATTGAGACAAATAGAAAACAGAGCTTCTGTGTTTCGGGGTTGCTCAAATAAGTGGTAAGTGCTCAATCCCTGGCAGCGTTCAAGGTCAGGTTAGATAGAGCCTTGGGAAACGTGGTCTAGTATGAAGTGTCCCTGCCCATGGCAGGGGGGTGAGAACTAGATGATCTTAAGGTCCTTTCCAACTTTAACCTTTCTGTGATTCTATAATCTTGTTTTCTCCCAACTTGGGATAGAGAGATGAAGATAATTTTTCATTGAATAAAATATTTTGGAAGCCATAAGTATTTCACTAAACTGTATTTCTGCATTGCTATGCATGGCCCCATATAACCTCCATATATATCCCAGCCAGCCCAGCCAGAGGGGAGAGGCAGCGGGGAGAGGTCCCTGAGAAACCAAAACCAGAACACAAACCAGGATCTAAACTACAAGTCCCGTAAAGCAAAGAAACACCAGGCAAGGCAGTTATACGTCAGTGTAATTGAAAACATATGTCTGAACATATGTTAATCCAAAGATGTAAAATAAAACAATTTGGTTTGGGGAAAAAGACATTTCGTTTCAGTTCCATATTCCCCTTCAAGGACTTTTTCAGGTATTAATCAAAGCTGTAATAGTTTATTGGGAAACCCCTTGCCAACTTTTATGGGGAATGAGGCACCATCAGTGTTTTTTCTGTATTTGCGTAAATAGTGTCATTAAATAATTGTCACAAAGAGCTTTACATGTGGCTTTTAAAGGACAGTAAAGCAAATTGCAATGCTCAGCAAGGGCTTCCTTTTCCCCTCTTAGGCAACTAGAGGTTTCTAAAGTTGTCACAGATGTAGATGGCTCTTCCTTACCATCATCTACATCTTAGAGTTTCCAGCTGTAAAAATGTGTAGAGGACAACACTATTACCAGGAGGGACTGAATCTCAGGCTTCAGCCCCACTTACATTTTCAGGAAGCCCTGCTGTTTTCCAGTGATTGACCTACTTAAATTTATTCACAGAATGAAGGCCCTCACGGTAGCAGGGAGTTTTGGAGATTTAGCGCTACAGGAGTGCTAAGTCGTATGATTAATGGACTAAAAAATGCCAGAGAAGTAGGAAGATTGGAAACACAGTATCTCTGTCTCAGAGGAAAGACCCTTATCCACAAAGATGGTTGGTTTTAACTCAAATGGAAAGAGCAGCTTTTATTGTTAATGTCAAAAAAAGGTAGGCTGTCCCAAAGGATTGCGCAAAATGGTTATCCCGATATTCAGAAACCATGCTTCTTCCTCAGGAAGTCAAGGATCTTATTCCATAAATTCCTTTGAGAATGCTTATCTTAATTTGACACAAAATTATACATTCTTAGTCTTTCAATTATTGAAGCTTACAGATCTGCCATCTGTATTACCCACCAAGGCTTTTTCCACCCACTAGTAGCTGTGCAAAACACCGCAGTTCAGCTCATTTTAGGGTGCTTTTTATTGTGACACTCTTGCTAAAACTCTGCTTTTTTGAAGAAACTCTGAGAAATCCTGGATAAATCAAGGAACTTATTCCATTTGACCTGTGAGGATAACTAACCAAGACAGACTGTAACTGTAATTGCATCAGCCTCTGAGCCCCTTGATTCATATGGTTTTCATTCAGCTTGTGGTTTCCAGCCCCACGCTTCCCACTCAAAAAACATTTTTGCCTTCACAAGTGTTAGATCCAGTGACTCAAGTGCACAAAAACACTGTCCATAATTCCTACCTGAAGCTCATGAAAATCGTTCATTCCACAAAGCTAAAAAAACCCTGAATGTGCTTACACCAGGATGGGTTCATACAGCTTCAAATGTCAGCTGTAAATAGGAAGAATTAGGACTTTCCCTGAGGCTGAGGTACATGACAGCAAGCAAGTTCACTCCTGCCAGCTGGGCCGTGGTAACTGTATATCCATCTCAGATGCACATCTAAGTAAATGCTTTTTATTGTACATGTGTGAAGAACATACATGTACAATATGAAGAACATACATAGGAAGTTGCTGAAACTCTTTCAATGTGTATGAAGTCATTAGCTGTTAAATGGAATCATGGAATGAATCATATTATAATCTGGGTTGAAAGGGATCTTTAAAGATCATCTAGTACAGCCCCCTGCCATAGGCAGGCCTACTTTCCACTAGACCAGGTTGCTCAAAGTCCCGTGCAACCTGTCCTTGAACACCTACAGGGATGGGGCAGCTACAACTTCTCTGGGCAACCTATCCCATTGTCTCAGCACCCTCACAGTAAAGAACTTCTTAATGACTGATCTAAATATACATTCATTCAATTCCAAAACCATTGTCCCTTGTGCTTTCACTACAGGTCTTAGTAAAAAGTCTCCCTCAAGCCCCCTCTATATCCTGAAAAGCTGTAATGTCTCCTGGGAATCTTCTCTTCTCCAGCCCAAACAACCCCCACTCACTCAGCCTGTCTTCACAGCAGAGATGCTGCAGCCCTCTGACAGTTTTTGCGGCCCTCCTTTGGATCTGCTCCAACAGATCTGTGTCTTTCCTGTGAAGCAGACCCAGAGCTAGACACACAACTGCAGGTGGGTGTCAGAAGAGTGATGTAGAGGGGGAGAATCACCTCCCTTGACCTGCTGGCCACAGCAGTGCAATGGAAGTACGCAGAAGTATGCTCAAAAGGAATATACAGTTGCAGATAACACAAGCACCTGAAACATCCCAGTGACAGCAGGAAAAAACTCTTGTGGGTGGGCGATTCGTGGCAGCACTAGTACTGCACAATATGCACATCTCCAGATGTGTACGGTGATGTTCTGGTTTGGCAGAAGCACAGAACTGCTGAGGGAATAAATTCACCACCCATCTGGTGAAGGATCTGTATGCCACTTGTTTTCCAGACGGGCCTATAGTCTTTGCACTGGCCCTTTCCATGCTGGGTATCACCTCAGCCTGGGGCTTTGCTCATACTTGGAATGAGCCCTGAGGATGTAGCTGCTCCACTGCAGGCTCCTACAGTTGTCAGGGAATGGTCAGTTTTATCAAGGTGTTGTGCTGAAGGAGGTACACCAGTGGCTGGTTTATACTAACTCAATGCTTTAATATTGTCTTTTGGTTTATTACATGCTGGGCTTCATTTTGCACATTTAATGCCAAAGACTACCAGTCCAATGATAATTCAAATATGAAAATACTTTCCAGAGACAGCTGTTTATGATTTTTAGTCTACGCGTATCTCATATTTCACTATTAATCCAGAAACTTAAACATGCTGTGGTTTGAGGTTTTTTGCCTTACAAAAAATAAAGGGATTAAATAAAACTTAGAGGGATTTGGGGCTCAGTGGCGCTTAGGCAAACTGTACTTACTGTCTTACTGAAAAGGCTGGGAGAAAAGAGGACAATATTCAAACCCTTCTGTGTTAGGCTGACTCTCAGGTTCTGGGAAGCACATGACACTCAAGGCAGATCACAGGTTACAGCGTCCTAACCCAAACTGGTTTAAACAAGGTAGTGGCACACTGGAAAGCATGTCTTTACCTTATACCACCTGAGCTATGCTGAGCTGCCAGTCAGAAACTGGATTGGTAATGACTGCAAATAAAAACACAAATAAAAAGACATGGATTTTTCCCACTAAATGTACCAAAAGAAATACATTCTATAATTACTTTTCTACTGACAGACTCATTGCACCATATGAAGATCTAGAGAATGCCTGGGAGCCGTCAGAGCAGAAGAAATAAGAGAAAGAGCTGGAAGCTGAGGGTGACAGCAAGCAGCCCAGAGAAGCATCTTCATGGGCAAAGGACAGCCCCACAATACCTGTGCAAGGCGAGCAGAGGGTTTGGTAATCCTAACCTAGTGCAGCCAGGAGTCCTCTGATTCCCAGAGGTGTCTGCAGTGAGGAGGCAGCTGTGGGGCAAAGACCTCAGGTTCTGGAGTGACAGGCACATGGGCAGGCACAGGCAGAGCTGCAGGACCAAGGATGGGAACCTGGGCTCAGACGAAACCCCCGGGAAAAATGGGAGGCTCCCGGCAAGCTTTCCACAATGGCTCTTTCCTTGGTGTCTGGTCCAGTGTCACCCAGCCAACCATGTCAGAGCTGGCCTGGGAGCACCAGTGCTGATGGGGGAAGCCAGAGGGTTAAAAGAAGAGGGCAACGAAAGATTTGACCACAAAGCTCACTCTGACACCTACCACTCCCTCCATTGCAATAATAATAAGAAGAGACAAAATCGTTTTGGAGAAAGCTGCATCATTTAGTAACTTCAAATAAAAAGCATTTCCCATCTAACCCAAATGAGCAAGGGTAGCAGCTAATGTAGTTTTATGCAGTCTTCCTTTCTGTGTTTCATATCTGGCTTTTCATGGTTGCGTGTGCCTGGAATGAAACAGAGCTGTCTTTCAGTTCCTTAATCTTCACTAAAACTTAGACTCTGTTTTATGCACAAAAGCACCTGTGCGGTAACTGAGGCAGAAGAGCCAAAGACCTTTACGCCTTGCCGGTCGCATTATTTTCCAGCGGTGCCATCATCAAACTCACTTCTCACCCCTGGCCGGCCCGGATTCTCTGTTAATTCGCCTAAGGGCGCTCGTCCCAAGCCGTGAAGCCACCGCCGGGTGTCGCTGCCCGACTCCTTTTCCCTGCCCTCTTCGGGTTGAGAGACTTGCTGCCGCGAGCACCCCATCCCTCTGACGGACCTGAGCGGGGGCAGCCGCCTTTCACATCCGAATAGACGCTGATCGGCTTTGGAAGATGATGTGTGGAGACACCGCTGACCCACCTGGAGCTGATACCTGCCGTGTCCAAGTTGTGCAAGAACCTAAGGGCCCCCAGCATTGCCAAAAGCTCCTTTTTGGCTAGCCAAACTCTTCTCTGAAGTTTGGCTGATGGCTGGGGCAGATTTGTCTGCCTGATTTGGTCTGTGTTTTTTCTCTCTCTTAACCTGTCTTTGGAGGAAAGAGCCAGTTACCAGATTTCAGTCAGAAAAAACTCCTTTATGTAGAGCAATCTGGTGAAGCTGTCCTCTGCTGTTTCAGACTTACAAGGCAAGAACTAAATGCTGAAATTGCTTTACATCTTTTCAATTAAGAATGGAAAAATGCTTAAGCTCTTTCTGGTAGGAGGAAACCAAACTTCAACTTTCCATCTCTCGAACCAGGTTTTTCCTGCTTTGATTTATTTTTCCCTCCTGGAAACAACTAGTTTCTCTCAGCAGATATTACAAGCTCTTCCCAGATTTGGAGGGAAATCTTATACTTCTGGCTCAGTACATATAGTAAAAATCAATCCTCTCAGGCATTAGGAAAGTCAGTGGAAACAATGGTTTTATTTTTAAGTGTCCTTTTACAGACTGTGCAAATCAAAGACTGGGTTATCAAGGATTTTAGGCTGGAAAGTAAATAGAAGTAAAACCGAAACTAGCTTATGACTGGTCTAAATTTGCCCAAGGTGGGAAATGAGAAGAAGTAACCCTTAAAGCAGCTTATCCCCTTTCCAGAACTGCATGAGTCAATGTCAGGTGTTTGGCTGGGTCAGCTAAAGGTAAATGAGAGTTAAAAAGGGCTGGAGGATTTAGATAAGATAGACGGCAACAGAAAAAGAAGAGAATACAAAAGTTTTCCAGGAAATTAAAATCCATAATACAAAATCCATAATACAAGCAAGATAGGGAACCTAGTTTGGGTCTTAATGTGAAAGGCCTGAAAATCAAAAGAGAAACCAAATATGAACCTCCTGTAAAGCAGGGAATTATACTGCCATTATTCAGAATGCTTGCTCTCCTATCGACTTTCAGGAAAGACCATTAAAATAAATCTTCCTTGGAAGACAAAGTGTCAGGAGAAAAATAGAAAAGTACAATGAAACAAAAATAATTAAAGCACATTAAAAGTATATTGTTTTGTATCATATCTATAAGATTTTCCCTTTTACTTCCCTCTTGCCTCCTCTGTGATTGTTCTCAGTTCTGTTTGTTTGAAAGAGCTAATGCCAAAATGAAAAAAGGAGACCTGGTCAGAGTGAGCTTTTGCTTACATCTGCCCATGCTAGATGTAACACACTTGGAAGCATCCCCTTTCCTAATACTGCTTCATAATGGACAAAAGCAAGTCCCTCCATCCAGAGATTTTAAGAACCCGGAGCTCCAGCCAAAGCAGGAAACTCCTATGGCTTTTCCTGTGTGCAGCCGGGGCTCGAAATTTTCAAATATAGACCACCACACTCTGAAATACCACCAGGGATTTGAAAGAATCTATGCATTTTGCTTTCTCAGCAGTTAAAATTGATGAGCAGAATGGCTAATCTCTAGTGCAGAGGGATATTCTGAGGTGGGAAATGGCGAAAACTGATGGAATTGACAGAGTGGGTGAGTAGCTGTATGTCAGAGGAGGTCATTGCTACACAGGTAGTGATGCTGCCTGTACATCTAGCTCTGATTATAAAGTCAGCACAAGTGCCGAGTGGAAAACGGCCAATATTCGCCTGTTTTGTCATAACAGAAAACCAATGCAATCATTTGTAATAGAATAGAAAAAATGGAGCACAACTGACATAGTTTGTTTTTTCTCAGTTCTCTCACCTTCTGACTGCTGTTATAAAATACATTATTACACTTTTAAAAGGGTGGTTGGTTAGGTCTTTTTTCATGCTTCCAGCAGGCTACCCTACCCCTTTCTGGGCCCCCAACACCACTCATCCCCCCCCGGCCTGTATTGGAGAAAGCATATTCTGCATTGGGGTACAACATACATTTGAAAAGAAAATGAAGTTTTTGCAGTCCAGGGAGTGACAGATCATTAATAATCCATAATACACAGTCTTTCCATCTGCTGTTATTGCTCTCAGGTCAGTTTGCCCTAGGAAAGCAGGAAGGAAATAGAAAGCTTCAGTGAACGCGAACAAAAAAGCTTCTATAAGCCTGCAACGTATACATGAACTCCAAGCTGCTATTCCCTGGAAATACTAAAGTTGGCTCTGCTTATATTTCTGGTTTTACTAGTAAATTCCTCCCTTTGCAGGAAAGGCACCAGACAGACCTTTTCTGTACAACAGTCTCAGACGAAGGCACAGACTCAAGTGCTTTTGTTCCTAAGAAGGGATCTCCTCTCAGTCAGAAACCTCTCTGTACCTACAAAAATTATCTCTCTGCTGCAGATAAATGTAAGTGTTCCCCCTCTTCAGCTGTTTAATGTGCATCAGGCCCCTCCTAACATGAAATTTTGTCTGCAAGCTTATTTTGAATATGGAATATCTCTGGCACTGTGGAAATCCCTCTTAAAATGGATGTGTGCTTAGGGTTAGTTATACAGGTAATGAAATCACAGGGCTGGGCTATGAGTTACAAAATCAATTTCACAATAGTGTTGCAAGCATTCTATCAATCTTATTAATGTTTAACAGGATTGGGAAAAAAGATGCAATGACATATGATAAAAATGTAGGTTAGTTTATGGTTGCTGATTGAAGAAGAGGTATAACTGTTTACAAAACACTTTAAAAAAAACCACTCCTGTATCAAAATGAGGATTTGATTCAACCTGTACCATGGAATAAAAAGAAAAAGAGAAAGGAGAATTTGACACTTGGCAAGAAGCCCTAAAGATCTATAGACTTTTATCCCCTTGCCTAGTGTGCTGCTGAGAAGTCACGTGCAGGAGGGGCCGGCCCTCCCCTTTCTGCTTTTTATAAGACATGTTTGAACGTTGTTCTCATAAGGAAGTACACAAGGCACTTTTTTATTGGAAGTGCAGTGCCTTTCTTAGCATAAGCTTAGGAACACATGTTTTGATGAAAGACTGAAAATATTAAATAAAAGAAGGGAACGTGAGTTTTCTGAAGGGAAGTGCTCTGCTTGCAAGGCTGGCTCTAGCAAGACAAGTCTAGCCTCTGGAAGAGGAGGAGAAAGAATTGAGATCAGCAGGCACAAACGGTTGCTGGTGCAATAGGCCTGTAAGGTAATAAAAACCCCTTTCTTCTTTGGACCTGGTTTCTCTTGTATAATGTTTGGTTGTCTATAATGCAGTACAAGACTCAGAATCTTCATTGTATATGGATTAAATAGCTTTATCTACCACTGTAAATTTAGGTACCAATGTACTTTCAGGTTTAGCTTTAGTATCATAAACTAAAAGGAGCTGCTCTGTATCTTTTAGCGCTGCCATACAAGCTTTGCTGCTGTTGGCTGGATGGTTTTGAAAGAAGAGTTTGACATATCTATCCAAGGAGAGCAAAGGCTTTTCCTGCTAATCACACTGCAGTTAGTTGTGGATGGTTGAATTTAAAATTTGATAACACTCCCATATATTCATGTAGACTTAAACCCTCACTTCCTTGTTCTTATGTTGGGTTGGATCAGTTCTAGCTAGGTCACCTCTTGCTGGTAAGATACCTTCATATACAATCAAAGGAAACTCTAATCCAAGGAAGTAAATGGTGGAGATGATTCAGTAGATAATATACACCCCTGAAATCATCAGTAAACAGATGTGTTGTTCCCTTTTTTCTCCCAGGTCTTTGCTGCACTGTGACTGCAGATGTAGTCTATTGGAGGTCATGCCATATGAAGATAGGATGATAGAGTTGGGGCTGTTCAGCCTGGAGAAGAGAAGGCTGCGTAGAGACCTCATAGCAGCCTTCCAGTA
>JASSUY010030913.1:11301-37696 GCA_032466535.1 Forpus xanthops | reverse complement strand
TGAAAATGGGGGTTATATTTCCCTTTTTCCAGTCATCTGGAACTTCTCCTGACTGCCAAGATTTTTCAAATATGATGAACAGTGGCTTAGCAACTTCATTTGCCAGATCCTTCAGGACCCACAGATGGATTTCATCAGGTTCCATGGACTTGTATACTTTCAGGTTCTTAAGATGGTCTCAAACCAGATCCTCTGCTACAGTGCACCCATGGTCTTCATTCTCCCCATGTCTGCCTTCCAATACTTGGGTGGTGTGGTCAGAGCATTTACCAAGACAAAGAAGTCATTTATAACCTCAGCTTTCTCTAAATCCAGGGTAGCCAGTTCTCCTGATAGCTTCTGGAAGGGGTGTACTTTGTCAGTAGTCTGTCTTTTATTCGCTATGTTCCTATAGAATCCCTTCCTGTTATCTTTAACAGCCGAAGCCAAGTTTAATTCTAAGTGGGTCTTAGCTTTCCTAACCTGGTCCCTGGCTCCCTGGACAACATCCCTGTATTCTTCCCAGGCCACCTATCCTTGCTTCCACCTCTTATAAACCTCTTTTTTCCTTCAAATTTTCCTCAGCAGCTTCTTTATCCATCCAAAGAGGTCTTCTGGCCCTCCTGCAGCACTTCCTTTTAGTTGGGATGCAACAGTCCTGAGCTTGTAGTAGGTGATCCTTGAATACCCACCAACAGTCTTGGGCCCCCCTGCCCCTAGGACTATATCCCATGGAACCTTACTGAGCAGGTTCCTGAAGAGGCCAAAGTCTGCTCTCTGGCTTACTGTCTATTAGCTACAAACTCTACAGAAGATCTGCTGATCCTCCCCAAGCCCATGTTTGTCCATGTATCTGCTGATACTCCTCATTACTGTTGTACCCTTAAATTTGCTGAAGGTAGCCCATAGATCTCGCTACTCCACCTGTATTTGTGTGCATACACATTGTTTAAATAGGATCTTTTTCTTCAGATTGATCTTCACTGTTCCTGCTCTGTTTATCATCAGTCTACATTACCACTTATCTGAAGATGTCTTCACCCCAGAGGACATGCTTTTCCAGATGCTATATCTCTTTGCTTTCCCACAGTTCTTTATTAATCTCCCATAGTTTTTAATTTTGAATGCCACTTTCCATTTCTAACATTTCTAAATGTAGACACCACATTTTCAAAAGCTTCCAATGAGTGTGAGCTCTGCATCATTTCTCTTCCTTATTTCCTAAATCACAATCTGAGGCTGATTTTCAGTCTTTCTGTACTGCCACATGGCGCTGGGAGCATTTCAGCAAAGACAGCCATGGGAAAACGCCGACCACTGTGCAGATCCTCCCTGCAAGTCTCTGTAGAAGTCTACAAGACTTCCCACTGTGTCAAACCACGACACACTGTTGCATTCAGATGGCAGCACAAACTCAGTTATCTGTCTATTTGATAATTAAAGTGTCTTCCATTTTAACTTGCCTCTTCCCATCCATGGCAGTCCTAAAGGAGTTTCTCCAGTGCAAGTGGGTACAGAGTCTTCACTGGGCAGAAGGGAACTAAGAGGATAATTTTCCCCTCTGACAGCTTGCTGCCTTTCTGCCATTAAACTGTTTTAAACTGATTTAAATCTGCAGTACACTGAAAGTCAAACTATACCAATTACATGTTACCCTACACAAGACTGTTCACATACCTGAACAAAGAGAATATGACAAAGCCCTAGAAGTGTTTATCAATCAGATTTGAGAGATCATGTAACAGAGAGAGGTGGTTGTCAGGTTCCAACTTGATTTTTGCTAGCACAAGTGTCAGCCACGCAGTTTTGCTCACTCACTCCCCCCTCTTTCTTCCCCCCTCTCCTGGAGGGATGGGAAGGAGAATCAAAAGAACGCAACTCCCACAGGTTGAGATAAGAACAGTTCAGTAACTAAGGTTATAACACAAACCACTACTGCTACAACCAATGATAATAATGACAAGAGAAATACAAGGGAAAAGAATATCATCGCACACCACCGATACCCAGCCTGACCAAGCAGTGCACCCCCACCCTTCCAGGTCTCTGCCCTCCATTTTTGCATCCTGGCCATGATGTGCTGTGGTATGGAATACCTCTTTGGTCAGTTTGGGTCAGGTGTCCTGTCTCTGCTTCCTTCCAGCTTCCCCTCCTCCCTGGCAGAGCATGAGGCTCAGAAAGTCCTTGGTCAGACCAAAACATCACTAAGCAGTAACCAAAACCATGGGTGTTACCAGTGCTGTTCCCAGACCAAAAGTCAAAAACACAGCACTGCACCAGCTACCAAGAAGGAGAAAAATGACTGCTACTGCTGAACTCATGACACAAGGCTTCAATGGTTGCCCGGCCCCTGGCCCTTGACAGCAACCCACAGTTAACACAATGCAATCAGCCCCAAGTGGAGCCCGCCTATGGTTTTATTGGTGTGCTCTACCTGCCTGCAGACAGAATACACCACTTCCTAAGAATCTTGATGGATAAAGAAGTAGACTTGAGATCCCTGAGTTCAACAAAGCACAATTGAAGCACGGTAATGATAACCTAACCCTTTATTGTTTTATTAGTTACAATCTTTAGGGTAATTATCTAACGTATGGAGAGAGGAGGAGAGAGAAGCAGTTAGAAGTAGAAATAGTCACCACCCTGGATCCTGCAGTGTCCTGGGGATCTATTGATTGTCCTCAGCAGTCGGCGGTGGGTGCACACACGGGTTCTTCAGTGATGCTCTTTCATAGTTGCAATTCCGCTGAGTCATTCCGCCTGAGCTGTTTTATGCCAATCACCTTTGCAAGGGAGAAGGAACATTCATAGCTGGCATTGAAGTGTGGTCTATTGTTCTTAATGAATCTCCAAATAAGGCATTGTCCCAGTAGGACTTCTTAGCCCCTTCATACATGGTCTCTGCTGCCATGACCGTCCTTGTCCTGTTGGCCATTTTGAGCAGAAGGTAAACCTTGAAATGGTGGCAGGTTTTCTGAGGCATCACAAAAGATGGCAGAGCCAAGTCCCACAGTGGTGAACAGTGGGTAGCATTTATATGTCCTGTGAATCATAGGCTTCTTCAAACTAGGGTTTTACACTGGAAAGTTATCCAAAAAGTACTGTCTGTTTGTCTTCAGAAGCAGGGAAGGAGTTTTCTGCAAGCAGACAGCTACAGACTTGGTTATTTCATGAAAGAAATGACAGGGGAGAGAGGGGAAGAGGCACGATTACTGTAAGGTGTTGTGAAAATTAGTAGAAAAACCATAACTTGGACCTAGCAGGTAGACAGGCCCATTATCTTGTCAAGATGCTGCCAGGATGGAATTTGGGAAGTTCATCCCCATGATCAAAGTCTCTGATAACAAAAAAGCTGCAGGGGTGTCTCTGGTGCATGCCTGCTAGCCAGGCAGTCATCACCTTCAAGCAATGTGGATGCTGGTGCTCACATGCCAGACTTAAACATCAAAATAAAAATACTAAATAATAGGCTATGACTTCCCCAAGTACCCAACAGGTACTTCTGTTTAAGAGAGACTTTTTTGAATGATAGGTGGTGGGTTTCTTCTTCATCTCATTGAAGAAATTCTTAAGCCCTGGATATTAAATTATATCATAAGCAAACTTAATCAACTTAATATCACAACTCTGTTCTCTGGACTTGATAACACACAGATTGTGAAGACAAGCCCCCTATTTTGAGATAATCAGACTTTTTTACATGCCATTTGGAAAACTAGAATTGCTTTTATTGTGCAAAATTATGCCACCACAGTTGGAATGTGAGGAAGAAGTGGGCAGAAGATACTGCAAACATACTTATCAAAACAGAGATTGTTTTCTGCCATAAGTAGGATTTTACATATTCACTGGAAAGGAGTTGAGAAATAATTTTGCAATACAAGACTTCTTGGCACCAGATAAAAGGGATAAACATAAAAATTAAAAGCTCTTGAAATCCCAAGTATGTATATCTGATTTCTTACTAGTGTTGGCTGCCAGAAACGACTTTAATATTCAAAGTCAAAAGAAAACTTGCATAGAAATCTCTAAGCCAAGACTGCTCATTAATCTGATGATGGAAAAAATGGCATGGGAAGGAAGAAATGTGCCCTCTTCTTCCTAAACATAATGGCACATTTAGGGGTCAATGTATCTGGAGTTTTAATTCAACTGAATGAAAGGAATTGATGTTTAGAGGTTGGGAGTTGGCACATTTGTCAAATCCAGCAATTTTTTAGTCAAGGTGTCAAGGTGCGTACTTAAGAAATAAGATGCCTCAAATAATTTGTCAGCTTTGAAAGGTACTAGTCAAGGTTTTCATTTTAGTATTTGATTATTCCAAAGACTCCTAAAATGCTTTGTAACCATAATGAAATGTAGGGCACGGTTGGTAACAGTTGCCTGTTTCTTAGTACTTTCTCTATGTTTTCCTATTTAAACCAATGACCCTGAATTTGTAAAGGGAACTCAAAGTAGAAAATTAAGGTTCTTAAATCCATCAGAAAGAAGCTATAGATTCATATAACTGAAATACAAGGTGCTTTTAGGAGATACAAACTTCACTCTAAAATCAGAGGTGATGATCAAAATATAATCCATTATACATGATTCATTGGATGGGATATAAATGTTAGTCACACTAAGAGCAAAGTTAGTATCAGATAGAAGACAAAAGTGCAAGCTTTCTGCATTTAGTGCAAGCTTTCTGCATTTGGCCATCTGTTTTCACTATTAAACTGTCTCTAGAGATTTCAAAGTCCAAAGTAGCTTCTTCACTAGTACATTTAAAAATGAGACCATTTTATTTAAAGTCCTGGAATACAAGACATTGGTACAAGTAATGAAGTACAATTAAGGCAACTGCAGAAAGAGTGGCAGTGATTGATAACAATATGTACAGTATTACTTATCAGTCTTGAGTTCTGCTCGAGAGGAAATGAGTAAGATAATAGGCTTAGCATCCTGCTAATCTACACAAAAATTAGTAACCAGGCCATCATTAGTTACTCAGTGCATAGATAGAAAAGCATGCAATTTTAAATGGTCTCTCCAGGTCTTTAAATTCATTAACACAATTTTAAATGTCAGGCTTACCACTGAAGCCTCAATTTTACTGACAATAGGCCTTTATTTAAAATTACTGCAGATGCAGCAATTTTCAAAGTACAGAGCAAAAGGCTCCAGAGCTGTTCCAAATGTTCCTACACATTTTGGACTTTGGAGGTATTCATGTCACATAACTTCAGCTGTCTAAAAGTTAGGTATCCAGTCTCAGTTAATGATTAAGTTTCCTCTCTAGTCACTAAGGAAAGTGAATCATCCTTTGAAATGTCTTTCTCTGCCTCTCTTGCCATTGATAGAGCCTATATTATAAACTTAGCCTGGGCCTTACTTCTAGATGAATGAAGTTAGATGAAGTCTGCCTGCCATAGCTTCAATACTTCACAGCTACATACCCCATAGAGGGGATCTCAAAGCTGTCACGAAAATGTCCAAGGCGACATTGCTCCCTGGTGACATTGATTTCTCTTGCATGTTTGCAGTGTATGAGGAGAGTCTGCCACTACCCAGTCAGTAGTTTTCGGCATGTTGTCTCCTGTATGTGGCACTTCACATAATACCATGTTACCACCATTGACTTTTCAGCTATAACCAGCACATGCACAAAACCAGATGGAATTAACTAAGTAATGGAAATACTGGATTTAGGAATAACTATTTGTTAGAGGAAGAAAATTTTCAGAGTTATTAATATAGAGGGAAATCAGACTAGTGAGATAGATCAGATATATAATCAGTGAAGGTGCATCGATCACAATAGTACTTTAATAACTTCTTTTTAAACACTGTCACAAACAAATCAATGGATGTCAGTCAATTTATCATTGTCTGTGGTTAGAGATTAGTTCCTGGGAAAAGAATGCAGTATCTTAACCTGACTATGTAGTATTAAATAATCATTCAGTATGAAGTTACACTCTTCACCAGCACTGCCAACAGCCTGTACCGTTGTTTTGCCTGATCAGAGAATAAAAAGTTCTGATCCATAAATGCCACATGTACCAGCTCACGTGAATGTCTTGGATACTCAAAGACATGTTGATCAGCACCTATGTGCAGACAAATGGATTGAATCCTGAGGAAGTACAACCAGCAGATGCCAGAGAATTCATTCAGTTCACCCTAACATATTTACCTACTACTTGACTCAGTTTTCCACACACAAGGATTTAGTGCTGTTTGGGATGTCACAGGTCACCCAACAAGTCCAAATGTGGCTGGCAAACACCCCCTGGCTCTGGCCTGCTGGAGGCAGGCAGCTTAGGTGACACTTACGTGCAGGCACCCACTCAGGCACAGACATCTCTAATGCCTGGCTGCTGAACAGCTCCCTCCACCCCATGCATGTCTCACCTGGGATGCCAATTACCACAATGGGATCCTTGGCACTAAAGCTCTCAGTCCCCTGTATTCAGATTTGGTAATCTCAGACTAAGCCCTGCTCTGAGTGCCGGACAGTTATGTCATGTCTTGTCTTTTGCTATCTTGCTAAAGAAGCTGGAATGGCCTCTGCAAAGTTTCATTTATCAAGGGCTTAGCAATACTCATGGGTCCAAAAGGCCTGGAGAAATTCTCTCTTCCACTCTTTTCTCAGGTGCAGGGAACATCAGGAAAAGTTGATAGTGCCTGCAGCTCTCACACAGAGGAGTCCAAGGCAAACTTTTCCTGGTGCCACCTCTCCTTCCCTGACCTACCCTCCTTTCCCACAGCACATTAACCACATCAGCCCCCACCACCCTGTCCCAGTCTCACCTAAATGGTCTCTTACTCCACATGCTCCAAAACCAGGGTGCAGAGGAGGAATAGCAAAATACGAGGAAAGGGACAGCATGTCAAGGAGTTGTTTGAGAGGCTGGGGACTGTACTAAATTAATTCTCGCTGTAATCCCACTAGATGTAATAAACTGCAGAGACAAACTCACTCCAGTGCCCAGGGCTCTAGTAAATTGTCTCTTATAGACCAACCCAAATGTTATAGAAACCAAGGCACCTCCTTCCAACGACTTCAATGATTTTGAAATGACCTTGGTATCATTTCTTCTGCTTCCCATCTTTTCTTCCCTGTTTTCCCTCTGCTGCAAAATCTTACTACCTGAAATATGCTGTGAATTATGTCAACCAGCTATAGAAACCAGATTCTTTCAGGAGTCTGTATTACATTCTGCCAGATAATGCATCTCTGCAAATCAGCCAAAACCCAGGAATTTAGACCTGCTGAAACTAAGCTGAGAAAAAACAGAAAGAAACTATCATTTGAAATGTAGATCTCCTACTAACTTTTAAAATGATGTGGCCATGATCTCAGTTAATCCATTCCATCTGTGACACTGCTATAAATAATACCATTTTCTCTGGGTTTGCATGTCTTCATAAATCCACTGCAAGGGGACTCTTTCAAACTTTAGCTAAATTTCTTTATCCAACTATTGAACCAGTCCCAGGTGCAATATTCTCATCTTATTTTGAACAAAGGGTGGTTGGACCAGGCTTATACCTGAGAAAAATTCACTTCCCATATTCCTCCTACCATGGAGATATGCCAGTTTATGCATCCAGCCACAATCTTCGAATCATAGAATGGTTTGGGTTGAAATGGACCTTAAGACTCATTCATTTCCAACCCCCTGCCATGGACAGGGATACCTTCCATTAGACCAAGTTGCTCCAAGCCCCATCCAGCATGCCCTTGAACACGGCCAGGGATGGGGCAGCCACAGCTTCCTTGGGCAATGCATCCAGCTAATTCGTATTATCCAGACAACCAAGAGGCATGATAATGGCTTCAAATCAGTACAGCTAGGGACATCACTATGAATTAAATAAACCAAGATGAAAGGTGCTGTGCAACTTTCCCAACCTCCTGCGTTGAAACATGCTTCAACAAAGACAACAAAAATAGAAACTTTAAAAAAAACAAAACCAAACCAAAACCAAAACAAATAAGCCCAAACAAACAAGCAAATAAAAAAACTCCAACAACATCAGAAAAAAAAATCTGGTTTTCCTTAGCATAATGGATATACTTCCATAATTCAGTGATTCCCATTTAAAGGTGCACATATACAGAAAGAATGATGAAGCACTACTCAGGAAAGGATGCAGTTAGATAGAGGCAAGGGATGAAAGAAAGTCTTGCAAAAAGACATAAACCACCCCAGGAGTGAATAAACCAGAAGTGAGCTGCCCAGAAACCTGCAGAAGACACTCACAACCAGCTCAGAGCAAGTGAGGCCTCAGCTGACCCCTGCCCGTCTCCCTTGTCCTTAAGAACATATTGGCATAGTTACAGTTCACTTTGCCCTTGGGTAAAAGGATAAGTAGGTGATCTGTAAGGAGCCACACAACCCTGTTTTTTTCCAGGTATAATTCTCAGCTATGTAGGAAACTGGCACAAGAAAAGAGGCCATTTTGTTCAATATTACACCTGGGTTCCTATCTAGGCATTAGGAGTATGGCATGTCCCATGATATCCACAGCTTTGACACTGCTAGGAAAAACATGTTTAAAAGGATACTGATTCTGTTTCCATTTAAAATAAATAGCAGTTGGTTTCCTATGCTTTTTTGTATAACTGAACAAGTACTTGCTTAAGTGGCTTCTTCAGTAAGGACATGAAAGGTTTCTTTGGCTGAAAACTGTTAAATATTACAATCGATTTACAATAAAAGGCATGACTAGAAAGCAAGCTCTATTGCACCGATTTTCTAAGTACATAGCAAGGAGCATCTCCTGTGACTAGGCTGAGTTTGCAGACTTAAAAACTAAAGTATGCTGCAGAAATAACCTGCTGAAATTTCCTATTCTGCTATGCCCAGGTCAGTTTCACTGACTTCAACAGAGGTTGAAGTTAACCTAACTAATTCATGTTAGTTTTATTGCTATTACATGGCAGTCCACTGGAGTAGTTTCTGTAGTTTTGAAGGACCATGGGATCAGGCCTTTGTACTCTTCCTGAGTCAGAATCTGGCCAGAAAAGTTAAACTCAGATTTTATACCCACGATGTTGCAGATGGTACATGTACTGCACACTGGACATTTGGGTTACAATACTTGTTCTCTCAGCAGTGAAGAACTGACCTTTTACTGTCTCTTGTAAAAAATATTGAAGCATTTATTAAATTACTGTTATTAGGGCTGTCAAACAGATAACAGTGAATGATTGAGAATTACTTTTTTTTCACCTTTGTATCCTACCTCATTGCTGCCATGCAACACATGCCCTTGCATACCAATTGAGTGAGGAAATGGTGCAGCAGCAATGATTTGTTGTTTTGTTTAAGGGACACTGTTCAGCGGGAGGACCAGGATTTTGTGTGGTAATTAATGACCTTCCTTACTTTGAGTCTTCAGTTTTACCTGATTGGCTTGGGGAGACAATAAACAAGGCAGGGAGTATTTCTCTGCTTTATCTCAATAAAAACATAGTGTGATTGCTGAAAGGCTTAGCTGAAGGGGTTGAGGACTTTCTACCCTCCATGATGCCCATTTAAAGATGCAATTATTTTAGAAATGACTAGGTTTCTGATCCCAGTTCCATTATTAATGGGAATTTATTTCTTAAAGCTGCCAGCTTCAATCAGCAGGCTGAGACAAAGGGCAAATGCACAGCATGAGACAAGCATCATGTCTAGCCCGCTTCCAGTATCTGAGATGGCTTGCTAAAGCTAGGCCACATGCTTGCTGTGTACAGCCATCACTCCTGAGGGTGTTTGACAGTCACGTTTTTGGGCAGACCAAAACCATCACAACCCCTCCAGATTATGAGATAAAAATTAAGCTCTATACATCATCTTGTAGACTACAAATATTTATTACTTATGCTTTGTGAGTAAAGAGAGAACATCAACCACTAAATTACCAGTCTGCATCAACTCCTGAGCAGTCAGTGATTTACAGATTGCCACTCAGTAGGTGATACGATATTGTTCATTATGTTTGGTGGGAAATGACACTACATTTTTCAGTGTTTGAATGTGACTTAACCACAGATGAAGTACATGGTGAACACTGCAATTGCCACTTCTCACTAATTATATGGAAAAATCCACCAAAGGAAAAAGAAACTCTAGCATTATGTTCTTAGCTAACAAGAAAAGGACATGAAAGATAAATGCACATCTTTAGAAATAAATAGAATACTTTCTTCACCCATTAAAAAAGCAGAACTACTACCAATAAATTGTTTTCCACCCTTGAGGGCTTTGAAGAAAGAAAAGGGAAGGTTACATTCACAGCAAAGTGCAGGGTACTGAGTAAGTGTACAGAGCATGACAAATCGTGCCCAAGGCATTGCTGCTGAGGCAAAGCTGCTGGTATTTAAAGTTGATTGAACAGAACAAACAAGGACATGTTTAGGTGCTCTAGTTCCTACAATGGGGTATGTGGGCAAAAGCTTTTGTGGGGTTGCATTCAGGATATTACAGAAATGTCAATACTTCTGGTTCAGAAAGGGGATTATAAATAACATTAATTAAGGTTTTAGCTATGTTATTAACTTTGTGCCCATAATTTCAAGGACAAAATGTTCAGACTGAATTTCCCCTCTCTTGCCTACAGTTTCTGCAAATTATGTCTGGGTATCACCGCAAGTAAAGACCACAGGGGCATTCAGAGGTGTTAAATACAAGTAGAGTTCAGCCCTGCTGCTGGAACTGACCCACCAGGAGTTCAGCTAATGGAAAACATATTTTGCAATAAGGAAAAGAAGATTTTTATTCAATTTTTAGGGCTCATCTATTTCCTACTTCTTTTTCACAATTCTATTAGCCAAAAAAAAACCTAGATGCATAATAAACAATAGTCCAAATAAAAAAAAATGTTATTTTATGTACCAATTTTTGACAACTTTAAGGGGCATATTTTGCAGAAGATTAGTAATGAGTGATGAGACATCTTTGGCCCCAATCACCAGTGTCCCCCTAAAAGCATTGCATACTCTTAAATTCATCTGGAGTTTATCTGAATGGTCTTTCAGGTCTAGCTAGCAGGATGCAATATAAAGTGGACATGGAACAAGCCCATGCAGGACACTAACTAATAGAAGGTCTAATCCTGGCATAGACAAGCCAAAGTATCTGCAAGAAGCTGACAGCAGTCAGCACCAAAGACGCAAGAAAAAATTCTTTTTTCTGGAAATCTTCATTACTCTCAGAAAAAAAAAAATCCCAATCCTGGACCAGTTTTGAAAGTGCGTACTTGCCACAGGCAATCCCACTAGTGAGTCAGGAAGGAGGAGATATCACAAACACCTTGATGCTCCTTAAAGCCTCCTCAGATTTGCACAGAACTCATCCTTATCCCTGCTCCTCCAAGCCTCCTAAAACAGACTTGTTGCCTATTTTTGCCTTTTCCCTTTGCCCTCTCAGCTCACCTAAAGGTCTGTGAGTGGTCTCTCCACCTTCAGTTGTGGCTGAAGTCCCTGGTGTCAGCTGCCACACTGTTATCCCAGCTTCTGCCTATTCCCAGTTCAAAGCCTGGGGCCAGCAGTAGGATGAGGAGCTTGGCCTTTAGTGCAAATTAATCACATTTCTAACTTTTGCTGTGGGAGAATAAAGTACAGAGATATGGCCAGAGAGTGGGGAGGGAGGGACAGAAAATACAATGAGTTGGCAATTTAAAGTAAAACCAGCACTGACTGAGGCAGAGAAATCGGAGTTGCAACTTTCAACAACTGGTAATTTTGTGAACATCTTTCCCATCCTTATCCCAGCCCACCTCCCTTGAGCTGCTGCCCTTCAAAATAATCACTTTAAAAGAGCTACTAGCAGCTAGTCCCCACTGCGTACCAAGACGAGTACAGATACCAATGCACAGATACCAATGAAGCCGACAGGCAGAGCCCACGTGGCACACAGAAAGCTGGGGCTCAGGGCAGCAGGACAAGAGAGAGAAGGGCTTCAGATCCCTGTTCCTCCAGCCTATGCTTAATTCTGAGCGGAGATGCTTCAGATATCTGATTAGCGGCATCTTGCATTGGCTCCTGCAATTCTCTGCTGGCACATTTGACCTTTATTTGGAAAGGAAACATTCAGCCTGGCCTTATACCTTGGAAAGGATGCTGACACCTGCCATGTATTTTCACTTGGAAGTGAAATAATTTCTGGTCTCTTTAATATGGTAGGTAGCTGGGGTAACCCATGGGACAAGCTGGATGAATATTTTGGGGATGGTGATGCTTAACTAAAAGCTCAGCTTGGAAAGGTTTTCCATATTTGTGAGTCTGCAGTTAGTTTGGTATTTATTTAGCTGCTAGTATGTAAGAGCTCCTCTGACACTAAGCAAGATCCAGCATATTCAGAGCTTTAAATATTCCTCTCTCAGACTTTCGACCTTGAGGGACCTAGAGTATGCTTGGGTATGACATGAGTCCAGAATGTCCTCCATCAGAGGACATCTTCCATCACACACCGCTCCAGAAACAGTGGGTGCCCAGGAAGATTACGCCAGGGTCAGAAAGGACTCTGAGGGGACATCGTCCATTAACCAGCACTGACAAGGAAGGGAGACAATAGAGAGAAGAGCATGGTCAAGAAGCAAATATATTGTCACTTGGCACAATCAAGTGTTGTTATTTTTTAAGCTGATTGAGACATAGTGAGTTATAATAATGAAGCCATAAGAGCACTGGTGTAAAGCACATCACAGTTCAGTCTGTCCTCTACATGAGCAGGGGCAGCCTTCAGTCCAGCAGGGATGGAGCAGCATGTTGTATTCTTCCAGTCAGGCCATGTGTTAAAAGTACTGCAGGTACAAACAAAAGGACACCTTGAATGCACCTTGAGCTGCTTTTAGGGTGGTAGCACGCTGCAGCTTTTCATTATGTCAAACAGGGAAACAACAAGGAACAACAGGTAAGAACAACAGCAATTAAAACATTTGCTTTGCAATATAGCAGTAATACATGCCCTTGAAAGCATGGTTACTTTACTCCTATCATATATTTTGGGAAGGATTCCTTATATGTACTTCATGCTTTTTGGGTGTCATCAATGCTGAGCATGCAGGAACATTACAGTAGGAAAAGAAATGGCAGAGATTCATTTAATACAGTGTTCCAGTTAACCAGTAGTATTTAAGTGGTCTTGGTAGCACATTTCCTAAGCATCTCACCACCTTTCCTCAATGTATTCCTTCTCATAGCACTTCTGCAATACTTTCTAAACCCATATGACAGAAGAATAATTAAAATACAGATAGCAACGCTCATTTGACTATTTATTACAAAACATCTGTACCAATAAATATAACAGCTCAGGAACTCTTATCCTACCAGCTGGCACAGAACAGCCTACATCCATGTAGACACCACACTTCCACTAAACCAGAGCAACCTCATCCAACCTGCCTGCAGGGGATAGTCCAAGGCCTGTACTAAACCAGGCTTTGTCCCATACAGCATTAGCTGTCCCAGGCCAAAACGATGTAGGAAGCATGCTATGAACTTGGCACAGGCAGAGGTGATGGTGGGACACAAAGCTCCTATCTTTATTCCAGCACCAGCTGGAGTTGTTGCAGTTTACAGTAACAGAATTTAAAAAAAACAAAACATCCCAACACTGTTTCCTAGGCATCCCCCACAACAAGGTGGAGAAGTACAAGTGCCATGAGGCTAGAAATGAACAGTGGGAAGTTGCACCATGAAGCCACTTTGTCAGCTGAACCAGGCACCTCCAAAGATTTCATGACTACACCTCCTCAGTGTAGAACACCATTTCACGTGCAATGATCAGTGGAATTGCCAACAGGACAGAACAAGTTGATTGAAGTTTTATCAGTTTTCTAGTGTATCTCATGGTATCACTCAGGTATCACAGTAAGAAAGCCCCACCTGAGGGACCACAGGAAAAGAGAGAAGTCATGTACCACCAGTAAATATGCTATTGATCCTATACTCATTGTGGTATCTTAATAAGTATTATCTATAAAGCACCAGTAATTACTTCTATTTTGCACCCTTTTATAAACATAAACATTCTGTCTCAGAAATGTTACTCAAATAATATGTTCACATAAAATTTCATTTTCAGTGGCTATTTTTTACAGTTATAAACCATACTTCAAAAGACCACAAAGAGCTTTATGGAGATTCATCTGACAGCTTCCTTGAAATCTTCCTTGAAGGCTTCCGGAAAATAATATTGACATAAGTTTGAACCAAATCAGAATTATCTCAAGAAATATTTGAGGGTCAGACTTATCAAAGAACAGGATTCAGTGGGCCACCTGAGGGCTCTGTAGCTGAATCAAGAAGAAAGAACCTCACATATTTCTGTGCATTTATCTGACCTTATACAATGCAGTGACTTTCTCACATCTTCTGCTTTAATGTCATAAAATGGGGGTGTAAATTTTTATTTTTAAAAATGCAGTTCTCATACTCTTAATATTCATAGTGCTATGAGTGGCTTTAGGGTAGACGGAAAAATAGAGACAAAAATACATCAGAATAAGGGGTGATCCTGAAAAAGACCAATTCCCTTTCAGACTCCTTGGAGCCCTCCTAGTAGATAGTTAGGTACCCCAAGTGGGCTGAGAAACTTGTGTGCAATCAGACTGATGCCAAAGGTTAGTGGCATTCAACACAGCAGCAGGGAAACTGAGTCACTAGAGCTTCCCAAAGTTTCACTGCTCATGCTGGATACCACACTGGCACATTGAAACTGCAGATGGTACTTAAGCAATCTAGTTTTAAACCTCCTCAGACACATTGCTACTAGCTAGTGTGAACTCATGGTCTTAATCCAGTCAGAGAGAGCTGAACCGGGTATCTTATGAATTTCTGCCTTGTATGGACGAGAAGCAATTGACCAGAAGGCTGCATTTTCTCTGGTTTTAAACTTCAGCCTTCTTCCAGACACATAACTCTCACCAAGCCAAACAATAAATCACATTGAGAAGGAAACATTCATCTATTCCCACATAAAATCCAAGGCTATGACATAATTTCCATCACATTTAATTGATCCTCAAAATCAGGACTAATATGGGGAGAGATGTTGTGACGCCTAAGGCAAGGACCAGTCATTTTCCTAATACACAAGATTGTCACTTGCAGATTAATCACACTGATTAAGTGGGGTGCAAACATACATATAGTAGTGCTAGCACATCACTCTGAAAATATATTAACAGAAAATGAGGCAAGAACAGCAAGCTTCATTCAGGCTTGCTGCAACCTCTGTTCAGGTAACAGGATACAAAATTAACTCTAACTAGTGGAGTATCATCCTCCTGCAACCGTAGCCTTCAGCAACGTATTTGAGAAGCAAAGAAGCTTTGTTCGTTCAATAATGTGCCTAGAGCCAGTCCTGGTACATATTATGATAATATTTCTGCAAGACGCTTACAAATTGCTATCAAGATGGCCAAGCCATGCCCAAGCTGCAAGGTTCTGATCTTTGGCTAGCAATGCCTTGTGCTGAAAGAGATAAGACTAAATTCATGTCCTGACTGATGTTAGACAATTATCTCTTACGTTAAAGTCTCAATGTTACCTACTAAAGAGCAGCAAGTATGAGGACAAGTGATTCTCTTTCGAGTAAGACTTAGAGAAGGCAGATTGTAGCCTTGTGCTTTCAGTACTCTCAGTTACCTCTAACATGATATTAGATAGTCCAGGAACATCCGGCTCTGTCTCTAGCATGTTATAGCTCTAAAAAGCAGCCTGGGGATTTGTTTTTTCCATGGTAGGGAACCATTGCCCTGGTTAACAAACGGGCACAGTTTGGTTCTTTGCCAACCAAAATCCCAGTAGAAAGAAAGTACCCAAGGATACAAAGCAAACATAAACCTCATGCAGAACACCTAGGTACCAGAACCCTGAATACACTCACTACACAGGACTGTTAGCAGGAGCAAAACCCGGAAATGGACATGAGCTAAAATCAAAGCTGTTTAATGCTGCCACCAAGCAATTCCTACCACTCCCAACATGAAGAATCCTACAGGGCCACGTGAATCTGGGGCACCGAGGAGCAAAATATTTCTTCCATCTGTCCCAGGAAGAAAGTGGTTCTGCACTCACCCCTCAGCAAATGCCAAAACAGAAAAAGAATTGCATTGAGGCTTTTGCAATAGAGGCTAGTTCCAAAGTGGAAATACAAGTGCTCTGGTACAAAGGCAGATACATGGCCCAGACTCTTCCCACCTCCCTGCCACCTGCTGGGTAGTAATTGTACTAATGTCTCATTACCAGCCTGTATCTGCCCCTAGGACACAGTATGGATGTCTCTGGTATACAGTATAACCTCCACCTCTTGCTGTTGAGTTCTGTCATACACAACCAATAAACAATCCATTCAACTCCATAACCCTTTGAAGCTAAGGATAAGCTTGATAGTAAGACTGTGTTATGGCATACATCTAAGGCGCCTTGTTCCTGGGGCCACTGGCACACTGAGCAGCATGGACCCTTAGCACTTCCTGGAATAGTACCCTTAACAAGTGCTCATTTTTTATTTGAAGAGTTGCTGCAAGCAGTGAGGCAGATGAGCCTCCCCATGCTGTGCACATTTATGTGTAAATGTAAATCTTTCTTACCTTTCATCCATGAAAGCTGAAGCATCACCAAGTGTCCTTGTTTACTGAAAATTCACATGCTGGTGCTAACAGAGGAGCAGCTTTCATTCCGCATTATGTACATTCCCCTAGGCCCACACGAAATTAATTTTGGATTGTAATAAATAATTGCAGTATTATTTTTACTTGAACCAGAGTGGCAATCACAATAGATTGTAGTTAATGTGTTGTACAGACAGTGAAATACAGGAGTAATCTTGGGAATTTCCAGACATTTATAAAAATTAATCATCCCTTTTTAGGGCAAGTAAGTCTAGCATGTGGCAAGTATATTTGGGTTAAGAAAGCATTTCTGAGCTGTCTTTTCACCTCTTAAGATGCCACCCTTTCAAAAGGTGTTTTACATATGCAATTTAACAAATTACACGCCCAGCAATCCAGCCAGCAAGTTTTGCACTAAGACATATAAAAACATCAAATTGGAAATCGTTATGTCTAACATGTTAATCTTTCCCACTGTCACTCTTAAATAGATGGTGAGATTTCACCCCACAACTGTGCATCTAAATAACAAATCTTCTGTTAACACAGAATCAACCCTACTTAGTGTCACTCTGCCTTAAGTTTAATAGTCTGCAATGCTGAAGCAAATTCAGACCAACTACAAATTGAACAAACATCAAGTAAAAGCAATAGTGGTAACTAAAATTAACCTGACACTTTAAAAGAGAAAAACAGAACCAGTATCAGGGCCTCTTCCACATCCTACTTCTCAAATTCTAAGCATTGAGCAACAGTTTCAGTTTGTTCATAGAGCATGGTTAATGCTAAATTTCGGAAAGCACTAGTGGCATGTTTAGTAGTCACTATTAAGGACTACTTGGAAGAAGTCAAAATTAGGGAGATGGACGATAAAATTGCTTGATGTTGATGAAAAGTGAGTACAGTTTACCATATGCATCCTTGTGTTAATGCAGGCTGTGCCACAAGACCCAAAGAGCCTTCCCTCATCCCTGTCCTCTGGGGAAGAGGCAGACAGGAAATTATATTCCCACCTGGGGAAAACTTTCAAGAACTAAAAAAAATTCTCCCCTCCAAATCAGGATGAGAAATGTCCATGCCCATTTAAATAAATAAATAAATATATTAGTTGGGTTTGAAAACAGATGTCAATTCAGTTTTAATGATTTTGGTTTTTTTTCACCATACAGTTTCAGTAGAAAATTCACCTTTCAAAGGAGAAAAATTGAATTGTCTATGTATCTTTGTTTAACATCTTTGTCAGCAACACGGATCCAGCACCTGTGCTGGGGCAATCCCAAGTACAGATACTGGCTAGGCAGAGAACGGACTGAGAGCAGCCCTGAGAAAGACTTGAGGTGTTGGCTGATAAGAAGCTCAACATGAGCCAGCAGTGTCAGTTGGCAGCCCAGAAACCAACCATGTCCTGGGCTGCATCAAAAGAAACATGGCAAGCAGGTTGAAGGAGGTGATTCTCCCCATCTACTCTACTCTTATGAGACTCCACTTGGAGTACTGCATTCAGCTCTGGGTCCCCAGCAAAAGATGGATTTGAACCTGCTCGAGTGAGTCCAGAGGAGGCCACAAAGATGCTTTGAGGGCTGGAGCACCTCTCCTGTGGAGACAGGCTGAGAGAGTTGGGCTTGTTCAGCCTGGAGAAGAGAAGGCTCTGGGGAGACCTTAGAGCAGCTTTCAGTACCTGAGGGGGGGGTCTACAAGAAATCTGAAGAGGGACTTATATGGGCATGTAGGGATAGGACAATGGGGAATGGCTTCAAACTGAAATAGGGCAGATTTAGATTGCATGTTAGGAAAAATTCTTCACTGTGAGGGTGGTGAGGTGCTGGCACAGAAGAGTTTTGGCTCCTGCATCCCTGGCAGGGTTCAAGAACAGGTAGGATGGGGCTTTGAGCAACCTGGTCTAGTGGAAGGTGTCCCTGGTCATGGCAGGGGGTTGGAACTAGATGACCTTTAAGGTTCCTTCCAACACTAACTATTCTGTGAGTCTCCATAAATCTTGAAATACCTCATTTCATAACTCCAAAACCAGTGCTTCTTCAGATCACATGCCTCTGACTGCGGCATCCATCTGTTTTCTCTTCTTCTAAGTTAGGTGCTATGGAGGGGGCAGAGATCCTCTTTTCATTCAGTGTTTGTACAACATCTAGAACAAGTTCTTAATCTACTAATAATAATCCCTTAAGTGTAACAATAAGATAACAATAAATAATAATTGAATAACTGGAAGAAGCAGGTTGTCCTTTATGTCAGCAAGTTCCAAACAATGTAAAGCTTTATAAAGACAAAACCTATACACAAAAGGACACAGAGAAACTTAGAAGCAGTTTGTGTATCACAATAAACAGATTCAGATTTGCTTATAACTTAACTTTAAAACTATATCAAATAGCTGCAACAATAGTAAGAGAATATTGCAGGATAGATTTATTAATTAATAACTCTGAATTCCAAGCACTTTGCAATATATGGTGTGAGTGGAAAATTGTACATATTATTAGACAGTATCAAAAAGCAGAGGGTATCCAATCAAGATGTTGAATAGTCTTCAATTTCAGAATCACAAACCCAACCAATTCTTGTAAAGTTTCTAACATAAAAGCCTTCAGTCCTTGTGTAACATCACATGTCATAGCTGGGACTCATTGAGGATCTTGACACTGCATCAGAATAACTGATTAAAGAGCCCACTTGAAGCCTCCCATGGTCTCTGCCCTGAGGATCTCGAAGTGCAAGAACAGATCAGACTTGAAAATCTAATTCTACACAGAGGAAATAATGTCCCGTCTTTCCTCTCAAGTGCTTTTGGACCCAGAACATCAAAGCAGCAGGAGCTAAATATGATGATTGTAGACATGAAACATCATAGTTAAAAATTTTATTCTTCCACAAACAGTAGAAGCAGTATGTGAAGTAAATTTTCTATCTTGTGTCTTGTTTTCTATCTTTCAAACTGTGACAATTTTCTAAAGCAATGATACTCACATGTAATTCAGAATCCCAGGTTACATGTGCGTAATGGTCATTATTAGTATCATAATGCTATTAAATTCAAGGTGTGATCAAAGTTGTATGGATTTACCACAAACATTCTTTGCAGATACTCAAGCATTCTCCCACAGACCACAGACCGATCATTTACATTTTCTATTTCCTTTGACTTCACACAACTCTCTCCACTTGAAGTTTGTTCCATTATTCTCACAAAACTATTCTGTCTTATAGACTGATTGACACATGAATAGTTAGAAGATTCAGAAACAATTATCCTCCATCATAAGATGTACTAGTGCAATAAGAATTTTTTAAGGAACTATTATAAACCATTTAAAGCAGTTTATAAAAATAGAAATGAAAAGAGTAGTATTTCTGAACACTGAGCTACAATGGAGCATATTTTTAGATCAACTTGCTTTTTAGATATAGGCAAAAAATCCTCTCAGTATTCCTCCCCCACATGTGAACTTGAAAATTTATACCATGACTTCAAGAATGAAGGCAATATATTCTTAAACTAGCGATAGAGATAATAAAATTTCTTCAGAGCACTTGTGGCACCTTAATTTTGCGAGCATCTTTTAGAAAGCATTGTAGATATAAACATGAGGAATTAGGGATGTGTGCATGTCTACAGGGATATGATATAAGAGGTATCACAGAAACATGGTGGGGTGGCTCCTATTACTGGAGTGTTGGAATGGAAGGTTATAGGCTCTTTAGAAAAGACAGGCCCGGCAGGCAGGGAGGGGGAGTTGCTATTTATGTTAGGGATAGGCTGGAGAGTATGGAAATCTGTCTGGGGACAGGTGAGCAGTCAACAGAGAGTTTGTGGGTCAGGGCTAATGGAAGAATAGCAATGAGGGACATTACTGTGGGGATCTGTTACAGACCACCTGATCAGGAGGACTCCATGAACGAATTGCTCTATAGACAGATAGGAGCAGCCTCATGCCCACAGGCCCTTGTCATCATGGGGGACTTCAACCACCCTGATATCTGTTGGAGGGACGGTACAGCCTGGCACAAGCAATCCAGGAAGTTTCTCAATTATGTGGAAGACAACTTCCTTCTGCAAGTAACAGAGGAGCCGGCAAGGAGAGGTGCCATGCTTGACCTCATGCTCACCAACAGGGAAGGGTGGGCTGGAAATGTGACACTCCAGAGCAGCCTTGGTGGTAGTGATCATGAGATGGTAGAGTTTGAGATCCTCAGGACGGCGAGAAGAGAGTGCAGCAAGCTCACTGCCCTGGACTTCAAGAGAGCTGACTTTGGCCTCTTCAGGAATCTTCTTAGGAAGGTTCCATGGGATATAGCCCTCCAACCCTCTACCATGAGCAGGGGCACCTCCCACTAAACCATGTCACCCAAGGCTATGTCCAACTCGGCCTTGAACACTGCCAGTGATGGAGCATTCACAACTTCCCTGGGCAACCCATTCCAGTGCCTCAACACCATCACAGTAAAGAATTTCTTCTGTATATCCATTCTCAACTTCCCCTGTTTAAGTTTGAACCCATTACCTCTTGTCCTCTCACTACAGTCCCTCATGAAGAGTCTCTCTCCAGCATCCCTATAGGCCCCCTTCAGATACGGGAAGGCTGCTATGAGGTCTACACGCAGCCTTCTCCAGGCTGAACAGCCCCAACTCTCTCATCCTATCTTCATGGGGGAGGTGCTCCAGTCCCCTGATCATCCTTGTGGCCTTCCTCTGCACTTGTTCCAACAGTTCCATGTCCTTTTGATGTTGAGGACACTGGAACTGCACACAGTACTGCAAGTGAGGTCTCAGAAGAGCAGAGTAGAGGGGCAGGATCACCTCCCTTATTCTGCTGATCACACTCCTTTTGATGCAGCCCAGGATACGGTTGGCTTTCTGGGCTGCAAGCGCACACTGCCAAAGGCAAAGGGTATGACAAAGAGGAAAGGAATAAATTGCACTCCACCCCTGTCCTATGGATGAGGCGGTCCAAATTGCTTTTGATACAGGTGAGCTATACAGTATACTCTTTCCATCTCAGACAGCTCTGAACATCTATCTGTAGACAACTGAATAAAGATCCAAATGCCCACTTCCTCTAGCAGAAACTTAGAAACTTGTAGTATTTATAGATACATACCTGCAAACATCAATACTTAAAGAATTAATCCCACAATGACTATTTGAAAGACATCTCCCAGGGAAACTATTCAAACAGTACATACCAGTCAGTGCTGGAGAATTTTTCCTACAGCATAAATGGTGTCTCCATCACCAGAAATTCTCAAGAAGGACAAACACCTTCTAGACAAATTTACGTGAAGATGATCCTACTGTGGAGTATAATAATGGGACAAATGATGTCTTTTCTCATACTGTTTTCTACAATTTCTATGATTCTTCTTATAAGAACATGAAAGAGTGGCCAGCAATGAGGGAAAGAGGCCCCTCAAAGATTGGAGCAGATAAAAAGGTGAGCGTATAAAGTCATCGTTTCCTTGCAGCTGAAGTATAGATACTGGAAACTGTTCTGTTGGTACAAAAATCAGAAAAGAAACCAAAGCCATCCGAAATCTGAGAACAAAATCTCAGTCCCAATTATCACAATACTGCCATCTCAAATAGTACAGATAAATAAATATTGAGATGATTTAATGTTTGTTTACTGTCAGGACTTTGTTCACAAAAAGGGGGCAGACAAATATATAAATGGAAGGAATAAAGAAAGTAGAGACTCTCATTTCTCAGGAGATGAGGTATAATGAATAGCAACCATTAGGAGAGAAAATATTACTGCTATGTCATTAATGATATGCAAAAAGTAATGTGCAGTTAGCAGCTTTTGGGCAAATTGCACAGTTCCTGAATAAAAAAAGAAAAAGAAAAGAATTCTCACTGCAACTGAAAGCCATTGTGTTTGTTTGTGGTAACTGTTTTGTTCACTTCTGAGCCATCATGAAGCAGAACTATGCACAATATAATGCTCCTTCATCACCTCCAGGAAAAAAAAAAAGTACAAGCATTGATTCTTTTTTTGCATCAGTAAGATTGGATTTTACAAAAATGAAGGAAACAAAACGGTATCACTTCACCTTGCAAAAGCACCAACTACCCACAGTGCTGAGCTATAAAACATAATCACTGCCAGGTGAAACAGCAGAGTATGACCAAAAGCTAGACTGGCTGCAGAGGGACAGAAAAGAGCTTGATCTTCTGTAATGCTCTGCCAATTTGTGTCAGCTGCGAATAAAATAAAAGAGCTAAGGTCAACATTTGAGTATCTGAGCATCCAAGTGCTCTTGCATTTTAAACATTGGCATTTAAAACACCTTCACATAAACTAAAGGAAATTTCAGAGTGAAAAATTCTTCCTAATCAAGGAATAAAAAAAACCCAAACACAGATGGAAATACAAATTATTTTACTTAATGAAAATACTGTAAAATTTATGCATCCAAAAGTGCTCAGTGTTTTAAGGTTTTTGACTCTAAAATTGAAATTTTGTAGCAACTAATTTTATTTGAATTTTCATTGTTTCAAAATACAAACACATAATGAATGGTAAATAAATGAGATTGAGGCATTTTACACTCCTGTGTAAAATCTCTTTTAATCATTAAACCACATTCTCTCTTTTAATCATTAAACCACAGCATGGTAGTAGTAAGAAATGAACATATGGGGTAATACAAAACTCCCTAAAATGGGGATAAAATTCTTTTCCTTAAGCTAACATTGAGTTTCTCCTTTACCTTATCCCAATGGTCTTCCCAGTCTGAAGGGGATCATAGATATGAAATCCTCAGCACTGACATTCTTCCCCTCGCTATACAATGTCTCCTGGTTCTCCAACAAGCTGCTGCTTAGGGTGAACTCTATCCTTCCAGGTCTCCAGAAGCCAACATGAATACATTCTGCTGAGTGAGAACCTGTGTAATATTTCTGTCAGTCAGGCTTTTTCAGACATCACATTCTTGGTTTCCTGCGCTCTGTGGCAAAGATTCCCATGCTAGTTTTCAATCATACCTCTGGATATATTGACAGTGGATAATTCTCTTTCTTGATAATGTTCTGGAAATTTTGAGAACAGTGAGCATGACCCCCGCTCTTACCCGCTTCAGAGATTCCCCCCCCAGCCTATTTCAGGGATCCCCCTACTGATGTCTCTCAGCTGCAGAAAGTGTGGTTGCATCTGCTTGATTCACTCTCCAGCAGGCACAGCAAGGGAATTTCTTCACTGCTTCCCCCATCCCCAGCATTACTGACCCATTCTGTGGCCTTAATTTGCCTTAGGATTTTGCTTGGCCTTTTCATGATGGAGAAGGTGACAATGGATTCAGACATCTGTCCACACTTGTCTGTGCCCACAGATGCGGTAGGCAATCAGAGGTTTTTTTACGAAAAACAAAAATTTTAAAAAGCTCTGGTTTATCAAAGGCAGATTTCTGTCTCTTGCTCATTCTTTTGATCATTCCCCAGCCTAAGTGTCTCCCACAGTGCTGCAAGGCTGCAGAAGCACAGCCCCAGACAAGTCAAGGCTTTTTCAGTGAGCAGGCTAATAAGCAACAAAGTAAAAATGCTCACACTGGGCCACATCTCGGACCAGGATCAAGGACCGAGCCCAGGACCTCCCTCCGACAGCACCCAGCTGAAGATGTCCTCTGTCAAGCTCAGAACTAAATGTGTAAGGGCTGGAACTTGGGGTTTGGGGCTGTCTTAGGGACTTGCTAAAACAGAGATCTCTACACTTTAGTTTTTAGCAGCTCTAGGAGGATTTTTATTCTGTGAACATATCCACTTGCTTTCTGAAAGGGAAAGTGGATAGCCAAGGAAAGCCTTTATTTCTCCAAGGCTCTCAATACAGCCTCCCACAGTCTCCTCCTTGAGAAAGTGACACGTTAAGGTCTGGACAGGTGACTGCACAGTGGGAACTGGCTGACTGCATGTACTGAGAGGGTGATGGAGAACAGCTCCTTTTCAAACTGGCAACCTGTCACCAGTGGAGTCCCTCAGGGATCAATACTGGGCCCAACCCTTTAATATCTTCATAAATAGGCTGCACGATGGAATCCAGTGTACCCTCACCACGTCTGCCAACAATGCCAAACTGAGTGGGGAATTGCACAGTTTGGACAGGAGAGCTACCCTGCAGGAAGACCTGAGTAGGCTGGAAGAGCAGGCTAACAAGAACTATATGAAGTTCAATATGGACAAGCATAAAGTCTTGTGCATGGGAAAACACAATCCAAGAGGGCAGCACATGCTGGGATCTGCCTGGCTGGGGAGCAGCTCTGTGGAGTGGGACTTGGGAGTCCTAGTGGGCAGCAAGCTCAATATGAGTGAACAGTGTGCTGCTGTAGCAAAGAAAGCCAAAGGGATGTTGGGTTACATCAACAAGGGCATCACCAGCACAGATAAGGTAGTCACCATCCCACTCAGTGCTCCTCAGGCTACACCTTGAATACTGTGTTCAGTTTTGGTCCCCACTGTACAAAAACATGGGGACAGGCTGGGGGGAGTCCAGAGAAGGGCCACAAAGATGACTGAAGCTGTATGAGGAAAGGCTGAGAAAAGTTTGCTCAGCCTGGAGAAAAGAAGCCTCAGAGGAGAGCTTATCACCATGTTCCAGAATTTAAAGAGGGGCTACAAAGAAGGTTGAGACTCTCTCATTAGGAGTCAGATGGAAAAGACAAGGGCTGATGGATACAAGTCAGCAAGTTAGACCTGGAGAGAGTCCAGTTGGACACAAGAGGATATCTTTTCACAATGAGACCAATCAGCCACTGGAATAATCTCCCCAGGGAAGTGGTGGATTTTCCAACACTGGACACTTTAAGACATGCCTGAACAGGGTGGTGGGACATCTAATCTAGGTCATGCCTTGCCTAGAAAGGTTGGACCAGAAGATCCTTGAGGTCGCTTCCAACCTGGTATTCTGTGATTTTATTATTTTGAAAATATTGGTAGTTTCAGGGATGTTTTCCTTTTACCTCTCTGAAACCTGACATCTGTCAATTTTATCTGTTACTCCCTGAATCCTATATTAAAACAGGTACTTTATTCATGGTCTTTGTGCTATCCGTTGTTTACAGGCCTTTCTCATACCACCTTGGCTGTGTCCTTTCCAGGTCAAAGAGTTCAGCACACATCATAGAGAAGCAGTCCCATATCCCTGATCATCCGTATTGCTCTTTGTAGTTCTACTGTCCCTCTTTTGAGATATGAAGGCAAGAGCTGCTTTGGCATTCAAAAAAAAAATGCATCACCATTAACAGTGACTTAATGATGCTTTCTGTTTCCTATTCTTTTCTTAATATCTTTTCCTTTCATCCATGGCTGAAGGCTGACATTTTCATTACAACTCCAATGTCTTTTGCCTCACGTGAAGCAAATGGTTGGATTTTAGTTGTTATGACTCTGAGAAATCCAATATTGTCATGAAATGTCTCCACTTTATTACCCACCTCTTCTTCCACATCACCTATGAATATATTGATCAGCACAGGCACATGGGCAATATATGTTCTGTGTAGAAAAGCATATTATTAGTCTTCTATAAGAAATTAATACAGGAAGAAAATCCTCATTCTGTGAAAAGCTAAAATGACTACACAGTTTGGCAAACTTGTCCTTAAGGGAAAAAAAGGTAGGTTTAAACTCCTGATGGACACTATTGCCTTTAAAAGTTCAGCAAATAATGTATTCAGCACTGGCAATTATTGCAACAGAATTTTTATTCTAGGGAGCCAAAAAAATGCATGGTTCTACTCTGCTCTCGTGAGACCTCACTTGGAATATTGCATGCAGTTCTGGTGTCCTCAACATCAAAAGGACATGGAA
>JASSUY010030913.1:0-11201 GCA_032466535.1 Forpus xanthops | reverse complement strand
GGAATGGAATGGAATGGAATGGAATGGAATGGAATGGAATGGAATGGAATGGAATGGAATGGAATGGAATGGAATGGGGCACGGGGCACGACCCAACAGTATCTCAGAAATATTCACACCTACTTACACTACCCCGTACCCCGTCAACCGTCATCCCAACTGCTGCGACACAGCCAGTATCTACACTACACCTCCCACACAGTTCTTCCTCACTGCACATTGACAGCTTATTAACTGTCACCTGCTATTCACCACCTTACATATCTCTTTGTAATTCACATAAGACTCAGCAACGACCTGGAAGTAGGGCAGCAGAACATATTCCCCTTTTCTCAAAGATTCTCTTGCTCTGCTTGTCTCCCTCTACCACCATACAACCCTTACAGATTGTCATGGGTTCACCAGCAGCACTTATTTTTCTTTAAGTAGAAGCTGGTGAGCACTGTGTTTTGGATTTTTGGCTTGGGAACTGTGCTGATAACACCAGTGTTTATAGTTATGGCTTGGAGTGTTCAGACTGGCCAAGGACTTTGTGAGTTTCATGTTCTGCCAGGGAGGAGGGGAGACGGGAAGAAGCCGGGCAGAAGGGGAAGCAGGACACCTGACCCGGGCTGACCAAGTAGGTATTCCATGCCACAGTACGTCATGCTGAGTTCTACTTCCGGGGGCAGGAAGGTGGAAGGGGGCGGCTCTCTCTCTCCCGACTCAACCGTCACCGTCGAATGGTAAGCTCTGTCCTCCTCCCTTGTTTCTCTCTGGTTATTGTTGTTATTGGTGGTGGCAGCACTGTTTTATGTTATACTTTAGTTACTGAACCGTCCTTAACTTAACCCCCCGGTGTTGCATTCTTTCAGTTCCCTTCCCCTCCCCCCCCCCCCCGTGAAGTGGGGGTAAAGAAGGTTGGGAGGAGTGAGTGGGCAGGCAGATTGATTAACGCCTGAAACCACGACACAGATCAATGTATTCCTGCTCTTGTCTGTATCTCTGTAATGTGTCACTGTTTGAAATGTCTCCTGTGTCATTTCTATAAAGGTGGTTTCAGTAAGACAATATAGTTAGTAATGCATATCTTCAGAACAGAAGAATGTGTTTAAGACAAAAGCCAAGCCTAACTTTTTCTTCAGGAAGAAGAACTTGTGTTAGTATAAAATATCCTTGGTGCAAATGCCATAGAGAGCCTTCCACCCTCTGAGGACAGTGAGCATATCATGTCCGGTATCCCTCAGTTACAAATTGAAGCAACTATGAGAAATTACCTTTAATTGTGAAGCAACTTGACCATTACTTTATGACAACAATGATCTCTTCAGCATTTCTCACAGACAGATTTTTCTGCCCAGTTTACAGTTTCTGCTTTCTAATAATAATGCTCAACAGAAACATCACACAAATTGAAAGTAAACGTTTATTGTTGGAAGGAGAGATGCTGTCTCTGAGTTCATAATGTGAGTAATCAGCAGAAAAATGACTGCTGCTGCTTAACACAGCACACTATCTATCCCTTACTCCATACCATTCACATCATGCTCAGACCACACACTTTCAGTATGCCATTACATGTATATATACATACACATCCATACACACACACCGAGAAGGGAAAAGATCATCTCTTAGTGCATGCACTAATCTCTATAAAGCTGATGAGTGCGATCAGTCTAAGATGTCCAGCTCCGTCTCTTGTGGCGTGCTTTGAGGCTCTAAAACAGCTCTGCTCACTCACTGACCTCCCCTCTTTCTTCCCCAGTCTGCGGGGATGGCAAGGAGAATCGAAAGAATGCAACTCCCACAGGCTGAGATAAGAACAGTTTAATAACGAAGATAGAACAGAAATCACTACTGCTACCACCACCAATAATAATACAAGAGAAAATACAAGGAAAGAGAATACAACAGATCTTCACCTCATACCTAGCCACTCCATGCAGTGCCCACCCATCACCTGATACCAAGCTCCACTATGCAGTGCACCCCATCACCTTATACCAAGTCCTGGCTATGCAGTACACCCCCCCGCACTACCATCTTTTACAGTCTGCGCCCACTCCATTTCCACATCCCAGACATGACGTGCTGTGCTACGGAATCCCTCCTTGGTCGCTTTGGGTCAGGTTCTCTCTCTCTGCTTCCGCCCGGCTTCTTCCCAGCTCTCCTCCTCCCTGGCAGAGCGTGAAACTCAGAAAGTCCTTGGCCAGATTAAATGTTCCAAGCCATAACTATAAACACTGGTGCTATCAGCACTGTTCTCAAGATGAAAATCCAACACGCAGTGCTGACCAGCTACCACTTCAAGGGGAAAGACGACTGCTGCTCCTGAACCCATGACACCTTGTAATAGTCTTTCAGAGCAGGAGAGGCTGTGTCCATTGTTGGATCATTGCCTGCTGATGCTGATTGATCCTTTACTGTAGAACACATCTGATTTCATTAAAGTTCACTCTGTGTAGGGATGAATGTCAGAGGGCCAGCCGCTGACGACCTGAAGATACCTATTAGGTGGCCTATAAAAGCATTATCCAGCAGACAGCAGCAGGCGATTGAATTCATTGCTGTTTTACCCTAAAATCAATTCCACTTGTGATACACGTCAGACTTCCCCATCTTCCTCCATTACCCACCCAGTATATACAAATCCCTGAGCAAAAACTATCCCACGAGTGGGTTTGCCTTTACCTGAAGCGGGAATAACCCAGACTGTCTTCCTCCGGAAATACTTTATGTGATCCACAGGAACTCTGTCCCCCTCCACAGTATGTACAAGTTCTGACTGGGCTGGACCAGCTCCGTTGCCTGATCCTCTGGTGTTGACCAGCCGAGTGGCCTTTGGTAAATGCGTATCCCACTGTTTGAAAGTTCCACCACCCATTGCTCTCAGTGTAGTTTTTAACACCCCATTGTACCGTTCGATTTCACAGAGGCTGGTGCATGGTAAGTGATGTGATAGACTTGGCCCAAGTGTTTATCAGGCTGTACCGGAAATGAGTCCCCTTGTGTGACTCCATTCTCTCTGGGGTGCCGTGTCGCCACAACATCTCTTTCTCAAAGATCGCAATAGTGTTCCGGGCGGTGGTGTGGGGCACAGCTTGTATTTGCAGCCCTCCGGTAGTTGCTTCCACCATGATAAGCACACGGCACTTGCCTTGGCGGGTTGTTGGGAGTATGATGTAGTCCATTTGCCAGGGCTCCCCACATCTGTACTTCAGCCATCGTCCTGAATACCAGAGAGACTTTAACAGTTTAGCTTGCTATGTTATAGCACATCTCTTACAGTCATCAATAACAACGCACACTACTGCCCAGGTTAAGTTCACCCGTCGATCCTGAGCCCATCTGTATGCAGCGTCTCTGCCCTGATGGCCTGAAGTGCCATGAGCCGTAATTCACCCTTATTTGCCAAGCTAAGTCCATCTGACCCACTTCCATCATAGCAGGTTTATCCACTCATTGGTTGTTCTGGTCTTCTTCCATGGCCTGACTCCTGGATACGTGAGCATCGACGTGGCGTACCTTCACCGCGGGGTTCTGCACTCGAGCAGCGATATCTTGCCATAGTGCAGCAGCCCAGGTGAGTTGACCTCTGCATTGCCAGTTGCTCTGCTTCAGTTGCAGCAACTGTCCCCACAGGGCATGTGCCACCATCCGTGAGTCATGATAAAGTACTGGCCACTTCTCTCGTTCAGCCATGTCCAAGGCCACCTGGATGGCTTTCACCTCTTCAGACTGACTCCATTCACCCTCTCCTCCAGCAGTTTCTGCAACTTGTCCTCGAGGACTCCATACAGCTGCCTTCTATCTCTGATGCTTTCCCACAATGCGGCAGGACCCATCAGGCATATTGCTTTTCACTTTCTGACAGTTTATTATGCAGTGCAGCCTCTTCAGCACACATCTTCTCCTCCTCTGGTGACATTCCAACACCTTTGCCCTCTGCTCGGTCCATGACGACTTCTAGAATTCCTGGACAACTGGGATTTCCTGTTTGAGCTTGTGGTGTAATTACTGCAGCCCACTCACTCCGTGTAGCATTGGTTGCATGAAGTGTAGAGCAGACCCTGCCTTTGAACATCCAGCCCAGCACGGGCAACCAGGGTTCCAGCAGGAGCTGAGCTTCAGTGCCAATCACTTCCGAAGCAGCTCGAACCCCTTCACAGGCTGCCAGTACCTCTTTTTCAGTTGGAGTGTAGCTGGCCTCGGATCCTCTGTGTTCTTCACCTCAGGTCTCCCCTGGACCTTCCTGCCGGAGCCTCCAGGTAGGACGATTCTCCCCGTCTGCAGTGTACTTTTGCCACATCTGGCCTGGTCCCCGCTGATCCAAGGGTTCCTGCCTGAACTACCTCTCTTAATTTGCTCAAAGGCTTGCTGTTGTTCAGGGACCCATTTAAAATCATTCTTATGAGTCACATGATAGAGAGGGCTTACAATCAAACTCTAATTCAGGATGTGCATCCTCCGGAACCCCACAGCACCCAAAAAAACTTGCGTTTCTTTCTTATTGGTTGGTGGCGACATTGCTGTTATCTCGTTGATCGCATCTGCGGGGATCTGGCGGCATCCATCCTGCCATTTTATTCCCAAACATTGAATCTGCTGTGCAGGTCTCTTGACCTTACTCCGCTTTACGGCAAAACCAGCTTTCAGCAGGATTTGGATTATTTTCATCCTTTTCTCAAAGACTTCTTCGCCCCACACAATAATGTCACCAATGTATTGCAGGTGTTCTGGAGCTTGCCCCTGTTCCAGTGCAGTGTGGATCGGTCCATGGCAGATGTAGGGCTGAATTTTAACCCCTGGGGCAGTCGGTTCCAACTGTACTGAACGCTCCTCCGAGTAAAAGCCAACTGTGGCCTGCACTCTGCAGTCAGAGAAACTGAGAAAAATGCATTGGCAATATCAGTCGTGCCATACACTTGGCCGCCTTTGATTCCAGTTCGTACTGAAGTTCTAGCGTGTCCGGTACAGCAGCACTCAAGGGCAGCGTGACTTCATTCAGCCGTGACTGTCTTCCTTTAGTCTCCACTCTCCATTATGCTTTTCTCACATGCTGTCCCAGGTGGTGAGTACGGCGCTTTTCCATCTTGTTTTAACCTTCTTGCCTCATTTTTGCTTTTCCTCTTGCGTACAGGGGCAACCAGTACTGGTACCAGTTGGTCCTCTGATTCTACTGCAGTGATTATCACAATGGTTTGGGTAGCGGCTGTGCTTGGAGCTGGTGGCAGTGTAGCTGCCGTGCTGGGAGCTGGAGTAGCTGTGCTGTCCATTTCTGCTGGAGTTTGAGTAGTTACTGTACTTGCCCCTTGCCCCTGGCGGTGGTGTAGCTGCTATGCTTGGAGCTGGAGTAGCTGTGCTATCCATTGCTCCACCCTCAGATCCAGGGACATTTTTTTCCTTTTGAATGTGCTGGATGGTGTTAAACAGGGCTCTGTAAGCGTAGGCCAAACCCCAGCACGTTGCCGTGATTTGTCCATCTCTGGTGTGACCGGAATGACAACACACCTCCTTTAAGTGTTTTACTAATCTTTCCGGATTTTGCGTTTGTTCACTGGTGAAGTTCCAAAGCACTGCAGGGGCGCGCTGCTCTAGATACTTGCCCGTACTATCCCGCACACCCTGCCACTCATGACTGTCCAGCCTCAGGGAAAATCTCTTGGACCTCCAGTATTGTCGTTTAACCCCAGACAAGGCCCACACTGCACTCTGCATAACTGTCGGGACCGAGTGAAATGGTCGTGGGTAAAACACACCATCCCCATCACAATCAGCAGGCAGGTCTCAAGGGTATCAAAAGGCCATTCAGACCCTTCAGAATTCTCACAGGGTTCTGAAAATGATCTGGTAGAGGGGCTGGGAGCATAAAAGATTGTCTCATTCACAGACTGACCGCCCGAGGACGTGGAAAAAGACGTGTAATTGTTAAACACTTCTGTTATATATCTCCCAAAGTATAGAGTTGGTGACCACGCTGGGAACAAAAGCTGGGTCAGTTTCATTATCACTTAGTCTAATTTATTAAAAGTCAGTGCAATAAAGTGCAATGTAACAAGAACCTTAACCCCAAACCCATTTCTGGAAAACGTTAAGATGAGAAATACCGGCTGTAAGTGAAGTATCATATGCTGAACCTGTGAGATCCAGAGCAACAGCTTTTGAGAGCCAATAAATCAGCACTGTGTTGAGTGACTATTAATCCTGTTGTTATCACAACCCTTGGTCCCCCCCTCTTTCTTCCTCCCCACTCGGGGGAGATGGGGAGAAGAATCAAAAGAATGTAACTCCCATGGGTTGAGATAAGAACAGTCCGGCAACTAAGGTGTAACACAAGCCACTGCTGTTACCGATAATAATAATAATGATAAGGGAAATAAGAAGGGAAGAAAATGCAGCTGCTCACCATCCGACAACCAAGCCTGGAACTAACTGTTCTGGGTTTCTGCCCCCAGTTTTTACATCCTGGCCATGACGTGCTGTGGTATGGAATACCTCTTTGGTCACTTTGGGTCAGGTGTCCTGTCTCTGCTTCCTCCCGGCTTCCCCTCCTCCCTGGCAAAGGATGAGGCACAGAAAGTCCTTGATCAGACAAAACATTCTAAGCATTAACCAAAACCGTTAGTGTTATCAGCGCTGTTTCCAGGCTGAAAGCTGAAAACACAGCACTGTACCAGCTACCGAGGAGTAAAATGACTGCTGCTGCTGAACCCAGGACAAAGCCACACCCCACGTTGCTTTCTAAATAGTGCTCATGCAAGGTGTGGACTAGATATACAAAGCCAAATCTTCTCAAGTGCAGCTGAACTAAGTTTGGATTGTTCTTACAGGTGACATGCACAAAGTTTCAAACCCTGGGACCTGTTATCCTCAACTAAGTGACCTGAATTCCCCTTTAAGGTGGGAAAGCCACTCTTTTTCAGTCTGGGTTTAGCTGTCGCACCTCTAAGTTTGGTTACCTCTTTGGCTACAAGCAGAGTGGCTTGCTTATCCTCGGATTAGCAATGGTGCGACGTTTTTAACTCAACCCAAAACTTATCTGCTATAGGCCTTTGTTGGCTTTCTGGTCCTGAAGAATGCAAAGCCATTCAGGTTTACCTGTACTTGCTTACATAAAGGTTGCACCTCCTCACCACTTCTGTGTAGCCTCTACCATTACAGCTTTCACCTTCACCTGCCGCTGCAGAACTGGGGGTATGGTTCACTTGTGATGAAATACAGAAACTAAGTTACGTGAGGCCAGTAATGACAACTATGTGAATATCCATTAAAGAAGAGCTCTAAAGAAAGCAATGTACTGAAAACGTGTAAGATGAAAACTGAATCTGATCGTCTGAATGTTATGTACGGATTGACAGAGCGGGGAAGTTTGACTTCATGATGTGTATCCATGTGGGAAATTAAATTGGACAGGGTAGCTCCAACAGCTACTGCAGGGAACAAACAATGTTTTACTTAAGGGTATATAAAACATCATATTTTCATCTAAAAATGCTAATACATTGCTCCGCTGTTGACATTTTGTATTTAGTATTAACCTGTGATTCACTACAGGAAATAAAGTATTTTTTTTATTATACTGCAAAAAAGTGTAATGAATTCTTTGATGCGTTCAAAGAAAACCTTAAAAAAATCTTTTTGAGACCTAAAAATCTGAATAAATTCAGGACTGAACCTCTTTACTGACTGAGATACTCCAAATAACCAGCAGTCTCCAGGCCTTACATTCATTTATTATAATGACAGTAGATAATAAAAAGGACAACTGCACGGAAGAGCTGCACTTACCGGTTATAAGTGTGCATGTGTGTGTGGTGCAGGGTTTCAGGAGGGGACACATGTAGTAACAGACCAGAAGGGGTGGGTTTTTTTACCTGCTGGCCTGGTCTGTAGTCTCAGGGTACAGGAATTAACTCACCCTGATTTGTTTGTGTGGAGTTCATCCACATGAGACTCAATCGACTACCGGATTTGAGGTTGGCAAAGAATTTCACCTGCTTGTCAGTTTCATAGCAAACACTGAGCCTCTCACGTGGTGGTTGGCCTGGTCTGCTTCTTAAGGAGCATCCAGTGCACTTTTATCAATGTGCTCTCCCAAAAACACAGGGTACATCATCCCTTTGCTTCTCCTCAGGCACACCATAGCTGAGGCTTCACTCTTCTACTACACATTGAATGAGTATTAGGAAGAGTTCTGTGACTTGCAGCATACCACAGTGTGTGAAGTTACTCCTGAATTAGAAATACATATAGCCTGGTTGTCCATGACCCCAGGACACAGAACTCAATGATCCAAGTAATTGTTTCCAATCCTATGTTCTCCAGCATTCAGAAGTACAAAATAGCTGGTAGGTAAAGGATGGTATTTATCTGACCACAAGCGGTCATGTGCATTGCAGGTGAGTGCCTACATTTTATCCAATCAGCCTACGATCTCGTTAGGATGAACCAGTATAACCAGGCACTTCTGAAGTGCAGTTCAACTCCCCTAAAGGATATAGGTAAAATACTGAGTCACCCTAAAATCGGGACATTCACTTAAAAACAACTTAAGGACACTCAGGTCAGCTGTACACAGCTAAAGTCAAATGAAATTATTCCAGCCACTGATACCTGGATGGAATATAAATAAATAAGACATGCCAAATTACAACTCTGATGTTCACTGGCAAGATACTACCTGGAACACCGCATCAATTGTTTTGACATTGCACTTAAAGAAAGGCGTGGACTGATTTGAGAAAGTCTACAACGGAGTGAGAAAGAGTAAAGGCTTGAAAACCAAGTATTACACAGACTGGCTAAATGAAGGAGTCGAGAGTTCTGGGAGACCTTCTTGCAACCCTCCAGCTCTGAAAGGGGGGCTGTAAGAACGATGGGGAGACTTCTTAGCAGGGCCTATTGTAACAGGATGAGGAGTGATGGTTTTAAACTAAAAGAGAGGAGATTCAGGCTGGACATGAGGGAGAAATTCTTTACAATGGTAAAATACTGGCACGGGCTGCTCAGAGGGGTGGTGGCTGCACCGTGGCTGGAGACATTCAAGGCCAGCCTGGATGTGGTTCTGAGCAACCTGATCTAGTTGAAGAAGTATCTATTGATTGCAGGAGAGTTGGAAATAGATGACATCTGAAGGTCCCTTCCAACCCCAATCCGTTCTATGATTCTGGAAGGCTAAATAAAGATTAAAGGAAAAAAAGACAGGGAATGGGAAATAGAAAAATCAGTATTAACACTCTTCAAGTGTATGAAAAATTGTTAAAAAGACTATTTTCTTGCCCTTGGTGAACACAAAAAAGACTGATGAACCTTGCTGCAGGAAAGATGAAGATTTAACCGTGGCTTTGCCGAGAGAGTGAAGCATTAAGAAACAGCCTCGGTCTTTTCCCAGGGCTCCCCCCTGCCCTGGGAGGAGGCAGAGAGGTGGAGAGCTCAACTGTGCCAAACCTCTGCTTGGTTCACTACCTGCTGGTGCATAAAGGGAAGCAGCGAACAGCATGTCCATCCTCACCGTGTGCATTTGCCTTTCCAAGTCCAATTCCTTACCTTGTTGTTGTCTTTGTTCCTTTCTGCTGCAGCAACAGGCAAAAGTTTGGCCCTAAAATACAAACAAATACAAACTGTGCTTAGAGCTCTGCTAAGACTTTACCACAGTGGTGAAACAGGAGCATCCATGGCCTCATGTGCTAACAGATGAGCAGAACTGCCCTGCACTTTAACTAAATCACCAAGATAATTTGCACACCTCTGAAAGCAGTCTCAAGCAGTGATAAAACAACTGACTTATGCTGGCATTGCTCGGGCGTCTCAGGGGCTGCAGCAACTGCTTATGTCAAATATTAAACCACCTCACTATTACAGATCCCAAATCACTGATGTTCTGACTACGTTCCTTTCTCTCTCACCCTTTCATCACTCAAGGTGTAAGAGAGACAAGAGGAAGTGTGGGAGAAAAGTCAGTCATAATGCATTAAGATCCCACATAAATGCAGAATGAAAGAGTAGGGAAAATATGCAAATAAGCATATTGCTGCTAATGTGCAAACTAGGGTGAAAACAGCAAGAAACACTCTCAACTGAATGAGAGAATATGGGAGGACTGTGGCTGGCTGACAGAAAGGCATTTAGCGCAGCCTTTAGCTAACTCACCTTATTTTATCAAAACACTAGTATGGTTTTCCAAATGCAGTTTCAGTCCAACATTCTGAGTGTGCAGTTGGGTTTTGAGCAGAGCGAGGAAAGTGATGTTAGAACATCTCTCACCTGACACTAGCACTCAGATGTCACACACCTCAAGATGTGCCTGACTTCACCCCTAAGTTTGCATCTAAAACTTGCAGTTAGGGGGAACGGAAGTATCGCCACTTAATGCCACCAACGGAAGTGAACAGCTTTGTAGGCACACAGTATCCTCCCCTAGCAGGTTAAAAAGAACAACTATGACTTCAGCAGATTGCACAAAGCCTTTTCCCTTTAATGTTTGCATTTAACAATCAGTAACAGAATACAGGAATTAATGCATACATTTTAGGCATCTTCCCTTATTTTGTTGTAAATCGTTTATCTAACTAGAAGAGCAGAAGTGCTTCCCAAATGACATAAAAGCAACCAGCCTTATTCAAAAAGTACGACTGCAACCGACACAAAGATTTCAGAAGTTAATACCACAGTGCATTCCCCAGTTTTGGTTACCATCAACACCACAGAGAATTGAAATTACAAAAGAAATAGGCATTTATACATTTTAAAACTCAGCCTTCTTTATGCTGTCTGTGAAAAGAATATGGCAAGGCAAATGCTTTGCATGTAAACCCATTGCTACCATGTCGTGGTTTAAGCCTCTCACGCAGTTCGCTCACTGACTCCCCCTCTTTCTTCCCCAGTCCCAGGGGATGGGGAGGAGAATACAAAGAATGCAACTCCCACGGGTTGAGATAAGAACAGTTCAGTAACTCAGGTATAACACAAACCACTGCTGCTGCTACTGATAATGACAAGGGAAATACAAGGGAACAGAGTACAACTGCTCACCACCAGATACCCAGCCCGACCCAGCAGCGAACCCCGACCCTTCCGGGTTCCTGCCCCCAGTTTCACATCCTGGCCATGACGTGCTGTGGTATGGAATACCTCTTTGGTCACTTTGGGTCAGGTGTCCTGTCTCTGCTTCCTCCCGGCTTCCCCTCCTCCCTGGCAGAGCATGAGGCTCAGAAAGTCCT